>JAAAKG020046726.1:0-18627 GCA_010014905.2 Druon quercuslanigerum
GAATTCGAATTCGCGGTCCAAATAACTCAAATGGCTCACATTTTTTCGAAAAACACAAAAATAGACGTAAAAATGACAAAAACAGTGATTTTTGCTGTATTTTTTTGGTAAAAATTGAATTTTTTATATCTCATGCACTTAATTATCACATTCGATAATGTTTTGGGCAGCTGAAATCAATATCGCGGTAAAAGTAATCCAATTAGATTATAGTTTGTCTTTTAAACTCTAAAACAGACTGAAAAATACCAAAAACGGTGATTTTCCTTTATTTTTCAGATGAAAAAAAAGTTACGTTTAGTGGACTTAATCACCATATATATATATATATATATATATATATATATATATATCAAAGTCAAAATAACCCAACCAGGCTATAGTTTGTCTTAAAAACTAAAAAGCAGGAGTTATTTGGACCCCGAATTCGGTTTAGCGACCCCAAAAACTTTAGATATACTGGTCAAGTCCACGGGGTATGAAAATATCTTTTTTTTTTTGCTAAAACATATACGAGAAATCGCTGTTTTCGTCGATTTTACGTCTATTTTTGCGTTTTTCGAAAAAATATGAGCCAACTGGGTTATTTGGACCCCGGATTCAGATTTAGCGACATTTTTCAAATTGAAGAAATTTTTATTGTCTATCATCAAAATTGAAACTGTTTTAATCGTTTAACTTGCATAATTTTCAACGTTTCATTTGAAACATTAAAAACTTTTCAATTTTAAAGACGTACAAATAAAAACTATTTAATTTGAATGATTTTTAAGATAATAAGTCAAGTTCTACATTCTAATTCTTCCAAATTGAATAAGAACCAATTTGAAAAATATTAAAAATTTAATTAATTTTTCTGCATCATTTTGGCTAATAATTAATTAAATGTATTTATTTCTCAATTTAATTAAATGGTACCGTATTGCCCAACTAAAATTTTGATTTTACCATTTAAAGTCGATATCGAAGGAGTGGTTAGATCCTTTGGACTTTGCCGATACTACATTTTCTGTAATATATCATAGAAATATATTTTGTTCTCTTCAATGTTGAGTAACTGTCAAAAATTTAATTTTCTACCTATGCTCATCTTTGCAGCCTTATCTATCAAACTGATTATTACGGGAATGGCAGTGTTACTAAATGTTTTTCTAAATCAACCGGAATATTACACAAAATAGATATATAAACGTTCTAAATTTCATCATAATTCAGTTAAACCCAGTTTTCATACTAAATACGTGGAAAACAATTTTTTCATCCCCCTTATGGGAAGAAAAATCTACAAATTTAGTAGGAAAACCTCTAACATGACAAAAACCACTAAAATGACAGCACTGAGGCTTACGCCAGGGGCGTCAAGTTCGATTCATGGTGAATTTTTTTTTCAGATTGGAATGGGAACATTTTATGCTGATTGTCCAAATTTAGTCTTTCGATTCTTGATTTTATTTTCAGAAAATTCTGCTCATTAACTTGACTATTGGACGTTAATTAAGATTTTGAATTTGATTTTAATCTCATTTAGGATTCTTCAATTTTAATTAGGCTGACTTGGATTAGAGATCATTTCTATTTCAGGTTTATTTACAATTTGTTTGCCTTTTGCCCATCACAACATTCTTGGGTGTCAGGGAGAGATCATCATGAAGGTATTGCTGTTTCTGTTGGCTCGCATTTAAATTTTTTTATTTGCCTTGATAAGGGTGCTATATGAGTACCGAAACTTTGGTGATTATATTTGAAAATGTTTTTTTAGGTTTGATAAAAAAAAAAACGAAAGAAAGAAAAAAAAAATCTTTATAGATGAGCATTTTGTTAAAAAAAGATAGAGAAGGGGATTTGGATGGTTGGCTTCTCATTTTTCTTCCTTCTTTTTTCTTTTTCAGGGAAGAAGAGGATTTTTTTCTGATTGTAATGGGAACATTTTATGCTAATTGTCCAAATTTAGTCGTTGGATTCTTGATTTTATTTTCAGGAAATTCTACTCATTAACTTGATTATTGGACGTTAATTAGGATTTTAAATTCTATTTTAATCTCATTTAGGATTCTTCAATTTTGAGTATTATTACACCATTAAGCCGTTTCCCTTTCGTGGTAGGCGTGACTCACTCGGTGCGGAAGGGAGTAGTGTGAGGAAGGGATTATAGAATTTTTAGATTTATCTAGAATTCTCGTGTTATTTATTTAAATAACACGTTCATTCCGCAACACTGCTTCAACCCAGGTTGCTGATCAATCTCTGTAGCAATCACCCCAAGTGAAATCCTCACAAAGTCGTTATGTGAGGTTCCCCACTTAGGTCCATTAGTATCCAAGATCTTTTGTTTCATGCGTCATTCACTCTACTGACACTCTTCTTATTAAATATTTTCCGCCGTACTTTTCTGTTCTGGCATACTTGTCTAGCTTCTTTAACGTCCATGCATTTTTTCATGCAGGCCCTCGAGTTTCTCTGGCTTCTTATGTCCCTTCTAACTATGGTCTCATTCACACATTCTAACCATTATTTCCGCGGTCTGCCTCTGGGTACGCTGCCATTTACTTTACCTTGATACACTTGTTTCGTTAGTTGTTCATCTTCCATTCTCTCAACATGCCCGAACCATCTTAACCGATTGCTTTCCCATGTGTAAAGTAACGTCTCATCCGCACCACATTCTTTATCCACATATTATGCGCAAGAATCTCATGTCAATCGCGTTAATTTTACTCTTACCTTTTTCTTGATAGGTCCATGTCTCGCTGCCATATAGTACATTCGGTACAAATATAGAATTATGTATTGGCACTTAAACCTTATTTGATATATTTTTACTTCTGATAAGGGGGCCTGCTCTACCAATAACCTTCTTACCTTCGTTTATACGTCTATCTGCCTCCTCATCTATCTTCCCGTTCCTAGTAAATAAGCTACCAAGGTATACGAATTTATAAACTTGTTGAATTCTCTCATCATTCAATACAATGTTGCATATTGTTTTCTCACTCTTTCCTTCGAACATGATACTTTTTGTTTTATTTACGTTAATTTTGAGGCCCATGCTCTTCATACTTGCATTCAGTTTATTCAACATTCTTCGCAAGTCTTCGATGGATTCTGCCATAACAACCTTATCATCTACGAATGCTAACCCACGTACCCTTACTGTTTCGAGATCCACACCTTCTTCGTCGAAAAGAGCTGTTCCTAAACATTTGCTCATTAATAAAATAAATAGCTATGAAGACATAACGCATCCGTGTCTAAAGCCTTGCATGAAATCGAACCAGTCACTCAATTTCCCATTTACCCTTACACTCGCTTTGCCACCCGTATGTATTCTTCTTATAGCTTGTAGAAGCCATCCATTTACTCTATACTCTTTTAGGACTTCCCAAAGTTTACATCTATCTACCTTGTCGAAAGCTTTTTCTAGTTCAACAAATGTACAGAAAACTTGTTTGCCCACTCTCAAACTTTGTTCTGTGATGTGCCTTAAGTTAAATATTTGATCCGTACATGACCTTCCTGGCATAAACCCACTTTGGACTTACCAAATCTTTTCCTCTGTTATTTTCATTACCCTACAAAAAAGTATTTTTAACTTTTTAATTTTCTCTTTTAAGGAAATCTCATTTTATTTTGAAATTTTACAACCTAATGTTTATTAATACATACTAAACGGCAATAAGGACTGTAAGCAATTTTAAAATTCAACACCTTTTTCCAAATTAGAAAATTGGTCAATATCTGCGAGGTGCTCAGTACTTGCATACGAACCTGAAAGATTAGGGAGGTGATGGAAGATACTGCATGACTATGGGTTTACCGAACTGTTGAATAAAGTCTAACGTAGCAGAAATTAAAAGCTTGCTGACAATGGACAAACTTTCATAAAATATGCAGGAGATTATCACATAACCAAAATTAGTTTTTCTCTAGAATGCATTTAAAACTTTACCAAACCTTTGAATAAATAATAAATTTTTTACCTATAGAAAGAATAGTCGAAATTTATTATTTTGTTATCGATTTTGCGGGAATTATTGTCATTGCATAATTTAAAGCTTACTTGACTTTAACAATGGCAACAATACTCAGACAATATTTGTTGAAAATGTTCACGCAATACTGAGAAAAATGATTGAGGAAATCTGATTGATAAAGAATGTGGACAGGCTCTGAAAAATAATTTAAAATAATTTAAAAATGTATTGGTAATTAAATAAGAAAGGAAATAAATAATAGTTTATAAATTCTTAATACTATTTCAATGAAAAATACATTGTGACCATTGTAAATTTACTTGATTTTCGATTTTTTACAGTCCTGGAAGCCAAATACGTCTTCCCAATTTTTTGCAGTATTTAATTATTAGTTTTGAAACATAGAATTTGTATTTACTTCACACCTGTTTTCAGAAAAAATACTTAAACCCTGTGTAAATTGGAAAATAATTTTTCGGGGTACCTGAAAACTTTCCAGTGACAACTTCTTCCAATCGCTAAGACCCATAATTCGAAATTTAGAAACTACAAATTGGATGTATTTTGAATTTCGGTTCCTGGTTCTTGTCTATCATTGTTTTATAGAGCATTCTTGTCACTGAAAAGTTTTCAAGTAACCCAAAATATTATCCTATTTCCGCATGTGTAACATTGTTTCCACCAAAACATGGGTGATTGAAATAGGAACTACCTTTCAGAAAGTCAGTCACTAAAATCCGCACCAAATTAAGAAGTTTTTTTTAACTTCCAGGAATGTAAAAAAATGTGAAAATCTGGAAAATTTGTAAACTCTTGTCAGATAGAAATGTGCAGAAATGCCTTTTATACTATGATTAACCAAGCTGCATACCTATTAATTCAAAATTAGTAATACGTTGTAAACACTCCCACACGATACTTTTTTGCCCAGAGGCGATTTGTAATTACAGAATTCTTTACTTTCGATACACCCTGATGATTTAATATTTCTTTCTTCTTAAAGTTGATCGAAAAACCTTACACACTGGTTATGTAAAAGGTAAGTAATACTCATACATTCTAAGCTTAAAATAACGCCAAACTTAGCTTAACTTTCAGCAATATCGAAAAATAAAATAAAATATTTCACTATGTGATAAAAACCAAATTTAAAACGCAGGTACTTGTTACAAAATAAGTTCTCCTTCTCGCGTCTTTATGAAAACTAATTTTTAAGTAAAATTAAGAATAAAAATATCCTCCATTTCTAGCTGCATCCTTCGTTCTTTTTTCTCTGCAGCTTATGACTTATTTCTGAAATGCAAAAGGAAAGTTTTAATGAATGCAAGAAATTACCCATTAGTATTATCACAAAAAAATTTATACTTATAGGGCTCTTGTTTTCTATATTTGCAGTGGTTTATGATGGGTAGTGAGAGGTCACAGCATCTTTACAAAATAATTTATCGTCAGTTTCAGAATTATGTACAAGAACTAACAAATTATCGTAAAATCAAAGTTATTTAGAAAGGACACACTTATTAAATACTACTCTGTAAATTAGTCGATTTTTTAAGGCAGGCTTTTCTGACCTCTTTCTTGAAATAAGTTCATTCCAGCTTCATAAGTGATGGTTATGCTGAGTGTGTAATATTGTCCTAATTGCTCTAATGTTATGCTCTAAAGAAAAACAGACAAGTTTTTGTGTAAGAAAAAGTTTATAATTATACCTAGTGATGAAGTGCATAGTTGCTTCGGTGGTGAAGTGCAACTTTGTTAATGATTCTTCTATTTGATTTTCAGAACTTTCTACTTCAGCATATCTACTATATCAGCTATCTGTTCCACCGGCTGCTCTCCTTTTCGTATAATTCCTTTTATTGTGGACATGTATTTTTTGAAGCGGAAAGCGCTGAATTTGTCCAGTTCCCCATAGTTTTTAATGCCAGAGAAAATGTGCAATAAATTTTGCACATTTTGAGACACTTGTTCTTTACCGTAGATGGGCGCGAAATTCTTCAGAAATTGCTGCAACATTTCATGAGCATAATCCACGTTTGTCCCAACCTGAGCATGCGTCTCACTGACTAAAATTGTAACTGCAGAGTGTAACAACAGAAAATGCGAATACATTTCTGATGGTAGGATATGTTCTAGAACAACTGGGTCAGTATAGAGAAGAAAAGTTCTGTAATCTCTAGTTTTCCAAAAAGCGTACTCCAGAAGGGTTCATCCTGGACGTATGGATTTACTAGGGGCGCTATGGCATAGTGTCAGTATCTTTTGGTTAACCAAATTCCAATAAGCCTCTTCACAACACCTAGTAATATTAGATGCATGTCAATCTAAGAGGATACTGGATATGCCTCCGAATCGTGGAATTATTTTCAGTATTGATTCCTTCTCTGAATCGAAATCTTGGTAGATATTACGCGCGACATCCTCATCGTTCTTCATAGTAAAGGGTCTATCCCTGGCAAAGAAAGCCGTCCCTTTTCTCTAGCATTTTTTCTTCTGCTTTTGGTTCTAGCATATTCCCCACTAATTAAACACTTTGAACATCTATCGTATCCAGTTCGTCTGTTCAGGTATAAAACAAATGCTTTAGCTGGTGTATCTCATATTATCACATTAAAAGAAATTGAAACATTTTCATCTTGTAGTCCATTAGTTGTTGCATTAATTTCTTCTTCAACGAATGGTTTCAGGAATTCGTTAGCACTTTTTGGCTTCTTTTCCCCATAAAAGGCTCCAACAGGATATACTTTTTTACAATCCAATTCTAAACATAAAATGAGCGACAAGCCTTCGTCTGCTGAATTAAAAATTTGTATACCGTCGACGTTTACGACTAGTCTCACGTGTTTAGCTTTTTTCCTCGACGTTTGTTTTCATGGAGTATAGAACTAGCAGCTCTTTCCAAACCGAGATGATAGTACTCACCACCATCCATTTCAGAAATTTAAGTAAATCGTGGAGTGCCCAGTGAAGTACGAGCGTCCTTCGGTAGATCTAGGTGGATAATCATTCTTAGGATCAAAAGCGGTGCGGTTAAGACAAGAAGGGTTATTCGAAATTCAAGCGCCCATACTCACAATTTCCTTCCTGCTTCCAAACTTTTCGTCGAGTCTGCTTCCATATTCTTATATTTTGCTCGTAAACATTCTATTTCAGGTAATGAGCAATCGCTCTCACATCCGAGTTCAAAAATTCTTCATCTCTATACGAGTGTTGGCTTTCAGTTTCCATTTCAGAGATCATTAGTGGATTAGCAGCTACAGAATCGGCTACTGTTTCAGAAACATGCCAGCTTTCCTGTGAATAATCATCTTCTGAATACGAGGAGGTACATACTCTCCATATATGTTGAGCTTGTTTCGGGTTCGTAAAGCTTTGAGCATTCTTCTACATTGTGTTTATCACTATTTTCTTCAATATTAATAACTTCATCTTTATTTGGGCCTTGAATCAGACTTGCATCGCTCTGAATAGACTTCTGTTCTTCACTTTTCAATTGTTGACGATCCGTGGCCACCTGATGTTTAATAATTATACGACGCAAGTTTCGGGTGGAATACTCACATAAAGTTGACTATCTCTTATTTTTCCCCGTATTCATAGTGCAGTCAACTGAAAGAGATGTGAATAATGTACATACTAATATATACGCGGATATTGGAAAAGTTTTACAATATAGGGCTACAGTATAGGGCTATTAAAAGTGCTCACTCGGCGCTTCGAAGGTTCGCTCGCTAATTACGAAGTTTTAGTCAAAAACTTGCAATTAAAATTTCCACGTTTTGAGAACCCCTGAACCCCAAAAACAGGTTTTTACGAATGTTTCTGTATGTCTGTATTAATGTCTTTCTGTGAGCACGATAACTTTAAAAATAAATCTATTAGATTATCCTTTGGCACACTCTTTTAATGTCGAAAACTGAAGGTCAAGCCCGTTAGCCAGCTATTTTGGATAAAAATTCAAAAAGTTAAATCATTTTCAAATTTTTGAAACCACTTTTTTCAAGATTTGAAAATTCTATGTATGACTATTCGCAGAACTCGGAAACTGGAACAATTTACCCCAACGACTTTTTAGAGCCAAACAACGCACGATATAAAAAAAATTCAAGAGAACGAAAACGATAACGTTTCGGAAAAAGAACACAAGTTGCAATAAGATGTTCAATAACAAAATTTTATTTTTTCTTATGGGATGCGCCCGTTTTCAATTACGAAAACAAGAAAATTAAAATACGTATGTTTGAATGGCAATGCATATTATGAATAATAATAATATAAATTGATTGAAATGCTACGTTTTTCAGTGTAGCTCAGAATAAAATATAATGCAAAATAATCAGAATAAGCAATTCCAGGCCAAAATAGATAAATAAATGTTATAAACATTTTATATAAAACATAAATGTAGAAAAAATAATGTAGAAAAGTTCTCATTTTGGATAAACTCGAATGCGAAGCAGGATACCTGATAAGAATGTGTTCATTAAAGCCGAAGAAGCTTTAACAAAATAGAATTTACAATCACCAAATTACAGTTTTTGATGCTTTGACTACCCTGATTGCTGGGCGCGCACACACTTGCGAGTTCACGGCACGATGAGAATGTGCCTGCGCATCAGACAAATTGTTTGTTTTTATCTCAGCATATTGTTTTAATTTTTATGAATTCGCTTTACCTTAAGGCTGCTGGACTAAAGGTCCAAATTCAAAATTCAATTACCTGATTTTAAAAGGTGCCCGAACATGGGATTCAAACATCACGTCAAAACTATGTTGTAAATATGTCACATCAATATATTATAATTAACAATTTGCAATGCAAAGTTAACCTGTTTCGAATTCCAAAGTTAATTTGATGTGATCCATATACGCTTCTATTTAAAAACGAATTATCGTTTGTTATCTGAGAAATATTTAACGGTAATTGAAATGACACAGCAAACTGGTCACCTTAACTTAACCTCCTTCATTATAATTATTTGTAAATGCAAAACAAAAATATAATTTTCGTTATCTGAATGTGTTTTTAATCATGGAGAAAGAAAATTAAATAATGCGCACTTTTTTCAACATTTTGTAGTGGTCACCAGTCGCTGATATCAAAATTGATTTCTTAAAAAAAAATTTTTGGTACTTCTATAAATTTTTTTAACACTGCTAAAAGCTGTAGCTACATTTTTTACTTGGGATTCATTTTAATCCGTATTAAAACCTTAAAGTGGCCATGAAACATCAAAATACTAGTGACGAGTGAAGTATTGTAGCATGCATGATCTAATAAATATAGCATGTATATAGTGTAGGCCATCTTGCTGAGGTTAAGAAAAAGTTTCACGTAATCGCATACCTGTTTATTCTGAGTGAATGGTGCAGTCCTCTTTATAATAAATATCTGTGCAAGATATTGTAAATTGCGATGAGACAATTGCGCGGTTATTTTGTGCGTAAAAAATTACGAATCCGCCAACAGAGATAATGAAAAAGCATGTAAGTCATACAACGTCGATAACGGAAAACGAGAACGATGCAAAGTGCAAATATAACCTGAACTGACAAAAAAAGATTAATTTTAACGATTTATATTTTTAACCAACGCAAATTAAGTATGTGCCAAAAAAGATAACTTTTTTACAAAACGGCTGAATTTTTCAAACCAAAAAATAATTTTTCAACATAAAAGTTAATTTTTAACCAAATACATGAATTTTCTACCAAGAACCATTATTTTCTACCAAAAAGAGGAATTTCCAAATACAATAGGGAATCTTCAACAGAAAACTGATTTTTTAACAAAGTGGGTAAACTTTTAACCAAATGTTGTTGAATTTACCACCAAAAAATGTTTGATAGTCATAAAAGAAAAAAAAGTTTAGGCAAATTTTACTTTGAAAAATAATTTTCGTGGAAAATTTTTTGGGGCAAAATCATATTTTTTGTTTGAAAATTCAATTTTTGCACAGAAAATTCGTCTTTTGGAATTTATCTTTTCAGGTTAAAAAGTTAATAATTAAGTTAAAAATTTAATAATTTTGTTGAAAATTCGAGTACTTTGTTAAAAAGCCATTTTTTATAGGAGAAACGACATTTTTTGTTAAAAATAAATTAATAAATTTTAAACTTTTTCATTTGTATCTGAAATAAATATGAAAATCAAGTTCTCGGATGGGCTGCCAATTTCTACTAGAAATAACTGGCAAAAATTTATTTTGTTACGTAATTTAAGTACGGCATCTAAGCTTTTTCCAGAATATCCCTGTTTGAAATCATTTTAAATTAAATATACCTTAGCGTCTTGCACAATGCATATGTAAAATTCAGCTTTTTGAAGTAAAGAAATAATTAATATTTAGATTCTTTCGACACAGCTAATAAAATGATACGCCTTTTAATGGATTTGTCTGAAGAGGACAGTGACGACGCTGTTAACATTGAAAAGTTGAAAAAAAATTAGGCATGAGCGTTGCACAAAACAGTTCAACGATGATCTATATACAACAAAGGCAGTAATTCAATAACCGTTTTACTCCAAAGGTGGCTTTCGTCGCATCTGTTCCTCCCAATCCGAAGTCAACCCAAATGCTGTGCATGCAGGAACGTAAGTACACTAATTCTCCTGATTTTTTCATGGGCCAATCATACAAATTAACTCAAAATGTTAAGAAAGATGCTTTATGTCTGATACTTGAAAAATAGTGCATTTCGGCAACTCTATATTGAGTATAATATTTATTACTCCCAAAAACCAGATTTTTTGGCTAGGAGATTATTCTTTTTATTGAAAGGTCAACTTTTTAGTTGAGAATTCAAATATCTTGTTAAAAATTCATCTTTCTAGATTAAAAATGATCTTATTGTTAAAATTAATATTTATTTATTTAAAATTTTACTTTTTTTCTGAGACATTAAACCGTAAATACTATTATATATGCGGTAAAAAAGTCCTCTTCGTTGATGAAAATTCGACTGTCTTTTAAAAAATGTGCCTTTTTGTCTTAAAAATTCAAATAATTGATTGCATTTAAATCTTTATTGTTTCAAATTTTGGCGATTTAATTTAAAGTGAACCTTTTATGCTGAAAAGTTTACTATTTGGTTAGAAATTCAACTACATTATAAAAATCTTTTTTTTTTCAATTTAACTATTTTGTCAACTGGAAAAATTTCCATATGAGGCAAGAAAGCGGCTTGATGATGCCCGGCCTCCAAAAAAAGTATTCTGTCGGCACCGGGCCCTACTAGACTTGCACTGCACCACTACACTGAGAGGGAGTTGGCACAGCTACTGCGCCTACACTGCAGACAACATGCCCAACTCGTACACAATAAGTGTGCTCGAAAAAGGCGAAGTAGCTGCGCATCTTTGAGCGCTGGGCGAGCACGTTAGCGTACTGCCTAAGCTGCGCTCGGCCGTGCCAAAAAAAAAGCGCAGCCAGTGCAACAAACTGAGAGCGCGCCTATCAAACCTCTGTTTCGCCCCCCTATCTTCCTTTTTTAGCGCGCTGTATGGACGTTAATGAAGCGTGGCCACTACCGTAGCATGGTGGCGCTGGCTGTGCCAACTACCTCTCAGTAGAGATATAATTATATAAACTTTTTCTTACACAAAAAATGTTCTGTTTTACTTTAGAGTGCAATATTATAGCAATTAGGACAATACTACACACTCAGCATAACCATCACTTATGAAGCTGGAATGAACTCTTTTCAAGGAAGAGGTCTGAAAAAGCCTGCCTTAAAAAATCTACTCATTTACAGATTAGTATTAAGTAAGTGTGTGCTTTTAAATAACTTTAAATTTACGATAAATTTAGTACTTCTTGTACATAATTCTGAAACTGGCGATAAATTCATTTTCAAAGATTCTGTGACCTCTCACTACCCATCATAAACCACTGCAAATATAGAAAAAAAGAGCCCTGCAAGTATGAAATTTTTGTGATAATAATAATGGGCAATTTCTTGCATTGATTAAAAGTTTAACTTTCGATTTCAGAAATAAGACAAAAGCTGCAGAGGAAAAATAACGAAAGATGCAGCTAAAAATGGAGGAGTCCCCTGATGAGGAAAAGGGTAGGAGATCAGTGGATACTTTTATTCTTAATTTTAATTAAAAATTAGTTTTCTTGAAGATGCAAGAAAGAGAACTTATTTTGTAACAAGTACCTGCGTTTTAAATTTTGTTTTTCATCACATAGTGAAATATTTTATTTTATTTTTCGATATTGCCTAAAGTTAAGCTAACTTTTGTGTTATTGTAAGCATAGAATGTATGATTATTACTTACTTTTTACATTATGTGTCCCACAAAACTAAGGTTTTTTCGATTCGCTTTAAGAAGAAAGAAATATTAAATCATCAGGGTGTATCGAAAGTAAAGAATTCTGTAAATCGAAATCGCCTCTACGCGAGAAGTACCGTGTGGGAATCTTTACAACGTATCACTAATTTTGAATCAATAGGTATGCAGCTTGGTCCAGAGTTTAAAATTTGTCTTACATTCCTGGAAGTTAAAAAAAACTTCTCAATTTGTTGCGGATTTTAGTGACTGATTTTCTATAGTTTTCTTTTCTAGTAGTTCCTATTTCAATCACCCCTATTGCTAAAGTTTTTTTTCTTCTAGCAAACTGCACATATGTTGTCTAGACTTTTTTTATGATTGTATTTTATCGATAAGCTATGCATCAGTTTAGAAGGTCTACCAAATTTTTTTTCCTTCCGCTCAAGTGTAATAAAGTTATTTAAAAGGTCTTCTAATAGAGCGTGCAGTTAACACGATGCTGTCTGAGAGGAATTATCATAAATCTGTAGTAGAAGTTTATGATAATTGTTTTAACTTGTCTCAACTTGTGTACTCAGGTAAAGTTGTATTTGTCAGGCCAGTTATGAAGACATACCCTTGCTTCATAACCTTCGAGAGTCAGTTGGTTGGTAACGCTGTCAGTTTACTGTAATTGCCCTTTTTCCACATTATGTAATTCTTTTCTTTATCGTTAAATACAATCTTATTATACACTATCCACCCCTGTTCATTTCTTGACATAATCTCAATAGGTTAATGTCCCAGAGCCGCAAAGTGCGTGATAAGTTCGTTATGTGATAAAGAAGTGCGTGCCGTGTGCAATACAGTGACTTGTGTTGTGCGAAAAATTATACCAAAATGGAATCAAGCAGTGAGAAAGTTAAAAAGCTGCGCGGCAAAGAAAATTGGCTCAAGTGGCGTCTTGTTATGCATACACTTCTTGAGCAAGATGACGACGTTATCAGTCTATGTGAAGGAACGTTGAGTCATCTAGGTATCACGGGCAAGGACGTCGAATTAAAGAAGTTCTTGAAGGCAGAAAAAACTGCAAGTAAGTTGATTGTCACAGCAGTAGATAAAAAACCATTAGGCTCACTCTTGAGTTGTACAACAGCATACGACATGTGGAAAAAGTTGAACGAGATTTATGATATGAAATCGGATGATAATTTAAGTATGGTCCAGAAGCAGTTCTTCGACTTCAAATGGGAAGAATCTAAAAGTGTTGCGCACAACTTGTCAAAATTAGAGCAGCTGGCAGTAAAAATGAAGACTTTCGGTAGTGAAGTGAGTGAGAAAATCTTGATAATGAGAATTTTGACGACTCTACTGAAGAAATTCAATCATTTTCACAGTGCATAGGATTCTGTGGATGAATCGAAGAAAAGTCTAGAAACCCTGACCACACGATTGATGACAGAAGAGTCAAGATGGAAAGAAGAGGACAATGTTGAACAGTCATCGGTGGCACTTTCAACAAAAGGTCATTACAAAAATGATTATAAGAAGCAAGGATAATGGAAAGCAGATGATTTTTTTTAATTGCGGAAGAGTTGGTCATATGAACAAAAATTGTTTCCGGTGTTTCATATGCAAGGGTAAGGGCCACACGAGTAAGAATTGTAAAAGCCAGAAGGATAACAGCACGAACAATTTTCGAGTGAAGAATGAGCAAGAGAACAACAGCAGAGGAGCAGCAGAGAAAATCGCTTTACTGGGAAATACGAAGCAAGTGAAGAACGATGACGTCTGGGCGATTGACTCCGGTGCGACGGAACATATAACCAATCGGTGAGATTGGTTCAGCACTTTTGGAGAATTCAGCGAAATGGCGCAGGTAAAAATCGCCGACGACAGCTTTTTGGATGTTCTTGGTAAAGATGACATAGAAATTGAATCTTTTGTAAACGGGGAAAAATTAATTGCGACAATAGATGACGTTGTGTATGTACCCGAGATGAGAAATAGTTTGTTTTTAGTTAAATGTGCAGCGAAGATTGGCATTGATCATAATGTTCGTAATTACGGTAAAGAAGTGTTGTTTTTACAAAAAGGAAAAATAATTGCTAAAGGGTCGGATGTCGGTACCCTATATAATCTAGATATACGGGTTCTAGAACCGTCGAGTTGTAACATTAGTAGCAAAGCAGAATCAGACGCTGATACACTGCACTTATGGCATCAACGGCTTTGTCACCAAAATGTTAGGCACGTTAAAGAGTTTCTTAAAAGTAATAATATTAAAGTTACAGATAACAGTGATTTTGTTTGTGTCGGATGCGTGTACGGTAAACATCATAAATCAATTTTTCATAATAAAATTAAACATGCGACAAAACCTCGGGAAATTATTTATACAGATGTATGCAGACCGATGGAGGTGGAATCATTAGGAAATAAATTTTATTATCTCATTTTTAAAGATGATTTTTCAAAGTTCGCTGAAATTTACTTTTTACGACATATGTGAGAAGTGGTTGATAAATTAAAAATTTTCTGTTCAGAAGTTGATAATCAGTTTGATTGGAAAATGAAAGAATTGCATAATGATGGCGGTAAAGAATTCGTTAATAAAGCAGTCGAGAAGTTTCTAAATGAAAAGGGAATTAAACATGCAATTAACGCTCCGTATACTCCAGAACAAAACGGTGTCGCCGAAAGAGAAAATAGAACAATTGTAGAAGCCGGCAATTCGATGTTGCATTCAAAAGGTAATATACCTTTGTACATGTGGACAGAGGCCATGAATACTACAGTGTACGTGATCAATAAGACGGGAGTGACAGAACAAAGTAATAAAACGCCGTATGAATTATGATACGGGAAATCGGCAGGCATCTTTAATTTTAAAGTTTTTGGGACGGAATGCTTTGTCATATACCCGCGGAGAAGAAAAGAAAGTCAGACAAAAAGGCGCGCAAAGGTTATTTGGTGGGTTAATTAGATGATGGAAAAGGCTACCGTTTGTATGTAGCTGAGGTAAGAGATGTCATTATAACCCGTGATGTAAAGTTTAAGCCGAATGATGGAAAATGATGGAAAAGGCTACCGTTTATATGTACCTGAGGTAAGAGATGTCATAATAACCCGTGATGTAAAGTTTAAACCGAAAGAGACGTGCATGCAAATAGTAGATTTGAAATTGAATAGAGCTGTTAATGCAAACCGGATAGTGATCATGAGTATGAAAATCAGCCTCAATCCAACAATAATGTTAATATAAGAGCGCTTCGTGAAAAGTGTGTAACCAAACAAACTGAATTTTATGGTTGTCCAATTGTACACATAGCGAGAAAAGTACCTTTGAGTTATAATGAAGCGGTAACATCTAGCGAGAAAGAATTATGGCTACAAGCTTTGCATGATGAAATGAAGTCGCAACATGGTAATAAAACTGGGATTTTAGTAAAAAATCGACAGATTGCAAAATAATTAGTAGCGGGTGGGTTTATACAATTAAGTTAAACCCTGATAATTCTATTCGGTATGAAGCGCGACTTGTTATAAAAGGATGTTCACAAAGAAGGGGTATAAATTATAATGAAACTTTTAGTCCTGTTGCTCGTTTTGATTTAGTCAGATTTCTGTTTAGTACTGCAGTAATAAGTAATTTGCGTCTTGGTCAATTTGACATTGTATCTGCATTTTTGTATGGAAAATTATCAGAAGACATTTACATGAAACAACCCGAAGGTTTTGGTGATACTACAAACCGTGTATGTAAATTGATAAAAAGTTAATTCGGTTTTAAGAAGGCACCTAGATATTGGATGGAACATTTTACAAAATTTATTTTTAAATTAAATTTCAAACAAAGTCAAGCAGATCCTTGTTTTTACACGTAACATGACAATAGTAAAGTAATGTTTCTTATTTTGTATGTTGCTGATGGTTTAATAGCAGCCTCTGATCACGGACGTAAAGAGTTTTCTTGGGATCGAAATCGATAGATTGAATGACGGATCGATATTTATTCATCAAAGTAAATATATTGAAAACATTTTAGAAAGATTTAATATGAGCGAATCAAAGGGTGTAGTAACTCCTATAGACGTGAACTGGTCAGATAGTAAAGAAGACGTTAGTGTCTGTAAGGCTCCTTATAGAGAAGCCGTAGGAAATCTCATGTTTTTACAAACGGTAACAAGGTCAGATATTAATTTTGCGGTGAATGCAGCATCGAGGAATCTAGAGGACCCTCGCGATTCTCATTGGCAATTAATTAAGCGAATTTTATTTTATATTAAAGGCACTTCGGATGTGGGTTTATTGTATACAAGAATTGGCGATCTTAAAGCGTTTAGTGATGCAGACTATGCAAGTGATAAGAGCACACAAAAATCTACATCTGGTGTTGTATGTAAGCATGCGAGTGCGGCCATTACATGGCAAAGTAAGCGACAGCAATGTTTAGCTCAATCAAGACCGAAGCTGAGTATGTGAGTGCTGCTTCAGGAGCGAAAGAGTTGAAATGGCTTCGAAAATTATTTGATGATTGTAAAGTTCTTGATATTAATTATGTACTGTATGTCGATAATACTAGCGCAGAGCAAATAGCTGACATTTTTACAAAGGCATTGTCAAAATCTCAATTCGAGTATTTGCAAGATGAATTAGGTCTTAAGTTTCAGAAAGATATTTCATTGTGAAGATGTACAGTTTAAGGGAGGGTGTTGAAGTTTTTTTCTTCTACAAAACTGCACATCTGCTGTCTGGACTTCTTTTATGATTGTATTATATCGAGAAGCTATAGGTCAGCTTAGAAGGTCTACCAAATTTTTTTCCTTCCGCTCAAGTGTAATAAAGATTTAAAAGGTCTTCTAATAGAGCGTGTAGTTAACACGATGCTGCCTGAAAAGGAACTATCATAAATCTGTAGTAGAACTGTATGATCCTTGTCTCAACTTGTGTACTCATGAAAAGTTGTATTTGTTAGGTCAGTTATGGAGACATACCCTTGCTTCAGAACTTTCGGGAGTCGGTTGGGAACGCTGCAAGTGTGCGCATCGGGAAAAGTTGTTGACTGTTTTTCCACATTATGTGATTCTTTTCTTTATCATTAAATACATTCTTATTATACACTATCCACCTCTGCTCATTTCTTGACATGATCTTAATACCTATTTGGATGAAAAAAATTCAACTCCTGCGTAAATAGGATAATATTTTGTGTTACTTGAAATATTTTCAGTAGCTAGAATGCTCTAAAACATAATGATGGCCAAGATGCAGGAATCGAAATTTGAGATACATATAATTTGTAGTTTCTAAATTTAGAATTATGGGTCTTAGCGATTAGAAGCAATTGTCACTGGAAAGTTTTCAGGTACCCCGAAAAATTATTTTCCAATTTACACAGGGGTTAAGTATTTTTCTGAGATAGATGTAAAGTAAATACAAATTCTATGTTTCAAAACTAAAGATTAAATTCGGAAAAAAATTGGGAAGACTTATTTGGCCTCCAGGACTGTTGCTTTACGCATTAATTTTTTTAAAATTATTGTCCTTTGTTATGATCTCAATGCGCTACTTTTTCCCGTAGTGACGATTTCGAATTGTAGAATTTTTTATTTTCGGCCAACCCTATTAATAATATTCAACTTTGGCGTATTATCATCACTGCGATATTTCTGGTGTTTAGAATATCCTTGACATAATTTTTAATAAGCACTGGCTTGTTAAAGTTGATCTATATTAGCACTTCCTTGTTAAAACTCGGTCTTAACAATGATAACAAGGTACTTTTCATTGAAATAGTATTAAAAATTTATCAACTATTATTGATTCCCTTTATTATTAAATTGGCAACATTCCTTATCAACCAGACATTTTGATGGCTCCAGGAACCTTGCCCTAACCTCTCAATGCTATATTCCGAACCTTGAAATGCAAGTTTCAGGAAATATTTAAGTCTAACGCAAATGTAGTTAGCATCAGCTGGGACAGCCATAACGGGTAAGAAAATAAAAAGTTTTCAATGATTTTCTTCGACTGAAAACTTTGTCAGATGATAATTCACACGATATTTAAAAAAAAATAATCGTCAGCTGGTTGTACGTGGGTGGAAAACACGTAAACTGAGGCAGTGAAATGTCCAACGCGGAGAAATGCGCGAGCGGCGCTCGCCTGTATGTTACATAATACTCTAGCTGACGGATTTTTCACCCACATACAGCCAGCTGACTTTGTTTAATTTTTCAAGTTTTATGTCGACGATTACCTGAGAAATTTTAATGCAGACATTGTGACACTACGTGCTCGCTGGCGCACAGGGATGTGAACGTATAATACACGACGTATATTACATGGTTTTCGACATGTATATTACTACGTATATTACGTCCTTAGTTTTCTACA
>JAAAKG020046737.1:0-18627 GCA_010014905.2 Druon quercuslanigerum
AGAATTTTAATATCATTTAATATTAGTTAAAATAAAATAATAATAAAATTATAATAATTAATAATATAATTTAATACTCAGGTCAAAATCAATTATTTAAATAAACATTGGTTTAAATTATTTTTTAACTATGGGATATAATTATTTTCAAATGATACAATTTGAAATGATTTAAAGATGGAACCAGACCATTTTCAATGTTTTGATATACGTGTGTGTGTGTGTGTGTGTGTGTGTGTGTGTGCGTGTGCGTGTGTGTGTGTGTCAAATAAAGTTAAAGGCTTCTTGTTTATGCCAAGTATTTTAAGTAATGAAAAAATAAAAAATTTATTTTCTGAAAAAGAAAATTAAGAAACACAGTAAATGAAAAGTCAAATATACGTATTTCAAAAACATTAGTTTCTAAATATTAATTCCATTTTTTTGGTACAATTTCAAAGATTAAAAATTGTTCCTAAAGAATTTTACATTCTATATATTGAATATTATTTTCTTTGACACTTTTTTTCGAACTTTAAATGATAAAACGAAACAATTAAACAAAGAAGGAAGTAAAATATTCAAACATATTTGCAAACAAAATACTCGTTGCGTACGATTAAGCATTATTTATTCATAATTTTATACATTTTAATTTACAAAAGATAATATATTAAGGCATTTAATGTAAAGATTTAAAAATTTTATTTGAACATATTAAAAAATAATTCAATCGGGAATATTTTTACTTTCCCATTGCTTATAGATTAAAGCTTTCTATTAAAAATAAAATGGCGTCTATAAACTAATTCTCTATAACTAATTTACACTTTACATATAGATTTGAACTGTTTTATTTTTTAGCTCATTATTAAATTTTACGTATTAGCAAAAGAATTTCGATGCAGTATATTTTGAACCTCTTTATAATTTCATGGGTAAAATGGGTTTTGATTAATTCTAAAAAATTAATTGAAAATAGAGATTTGTACAATTATTTAAAAATTTTTTGCATTTAACTTAGAAATTTTTCATAGTTTTATGAGTGATATGACTGTTGTCTCAGTCTGAATTCTATGAAAATTTTCAATTACTATTCCCATTTGCATTATTAAAATAGACTAGATTTACAAATATTTTTAATTTTCAACTTATTATTGGATTTAAAAAAAAGATACTTTTCAACCATAATTACAACGGATTGTTTAGAAAACTTAATTAAATATTTTTCAGATAGTGGATATAAATAAAATTACAATTTTTTAACTACTTGTTTACAATACATAAAATTGTTTATTTTAATACTGATAAGTTCATTTTATTTTTAAGTTCCATATATTTTCTGGTGTATTATTAGAAACCTAGACCCTGACCTCTATTTTTGTACCAAAGTAGGCTTGAAAAAAAAATATATTCGATTAAAAAAAATTTTTTTTTTAATTGGTTAGCACTTTAAATTTGATGTCACTCACTCAGTAATAATTAGGTTCATATATTTATATAAAGCATATATACACTTTGAAAAATACTTTGAATGTTGAAAATTCAGATTCTTTTATGTTTACTTTATTTCATTCATAAAGAAACCTCCAAGAATAACCACCAATAATTTTTTTTAGTTTGTAAGAAATGTTAAACAATTATAATAAATAATATTTCTGCCTTTTCGGAATTAACTAAAATATTTTATAAAATTAAGAATTTTTTAAAACTCCCATTTCGGTACAAAAGTCATGGTAATTTTTTTATATGCAGTTTTTTCTGTATGGTTTCTGTTTTTTCTTTATTTAGTATTAATATGAAATGAAAATTAAAAAACATAACTTTTTCTCAGATTTAATTTTTTGGAAACTAAGGAAAAATTACATTTTTAGATATTTGGTGAAGCTTTATTAAAATTAAACAATTCCTTAGTATTTTTTCACATCTCTTAAGTACAAACTGCAGATAAGAAAGAGAGAAAAATAGATAAGAAAAAATATGTCATATATGAAAAAAATATTAAAAATCAACTGAATCCTAAAGATTAATTTTTTTTTATTATTTTCAAAATGTCTACCCTAAAAGAATATAACTTATAAATTTACTTTTTCATAAGCTTTTAATACTAAAAACTGTACATAAAGAAAAACACAATTATTTTGATATCCAATGGGAAATCCAGAAAAATTCTGAATGTTCACAATTTTTCATCTTTTTGCTACACCCTAAGGACCATTTTTTATTTCAAAAAGTCATTCGAGATTTTTATTTCTAATAAAAAGTAACAACTTGCCAGCACTGGAATTTACTTTATTTTTCGTTGAGAATATCCAGGAATATTCTATAAAAGTGTGTAAAATAATTCGGAAATGCTATAGATCATTTTTAAATATTTTTATTAAACATTTTCAAAACATTTTGGATTTCTCTTTAAAATGTTAGATACTCCCGTAGCTTTAAAATCATTATAAAATATTCTACATATTTTCATAAATATGCTTAAATATGTAGTGATTGATACGATTCCAAAAGGTAACAAAAATCGAAATATACTATTGATTACCAAATATTTAATAAGTTTGAAAAATAAACTATATTTTTTTAGAAGATTGTAGGATATTCCATGAAATGGGTAAGCATGACACATATTTCAAAATATGTGAAAAGAATGTAATAAAAGAGTATATTTTGTGCATACGCTTCTAGATTGTTTTCAAAGAAAATATTCTCAAGGATGTACAAAATTTATCTCAAGTTCAAAAATGACAATTGTTAAAAATTATTTCTAAAACCAAGTGTTAATTGTAACTAATTTCGAAACACAAATGAATACAAATTTTAGAAAAAAATAATTCCTTGAAAGATTCTCCATGAATCTCTTTGGTACGTTTTTATATAAAACATTTGTTAAGGGAAAACATTATTTATAAAATTAATACTATATAATTTCTAAATTTTAAATAAAAAGGCATCAAAGAGATTTGTAGAGAATCTTTCAAGAAATGATACGAGCCCTGCAATATTATGATTCTATAGGAAATGAAACTTTTACTTAACGAGAGAAGAAAATTAAAAACTTAAAATAACTGTTATTAAATAATATTTATCCAAACTATTTTTTTCGAATGTTCTAAAATAAAAATAAAAGTAAAATAATTTTTACTGCTTTATTCTGAAACATGTATTGAATGATAAGCCTTATTACTTTCATTTCAAAGAAAATAATTTCGATTTTTTATTGAAATCTATCGAACTTAGTTGATACAATTCCAATATTATTTTCTCAATTTTGCAACAATACTTTAACACTGCTTGTTGTAACTCATAAATGGCTCAAAATGCGGCTGAGAAATAAACTTTCCTTTCAGGCATAAATGCGGAATAGCGCTTTCTTCCAAGTATCGATAATAAAAATCGCTAGGAAGAAAAAAGGACAAAAGCTATGTATTGCTGAGTGGAACTTTCAATCACTTGTTTGTGCATGCACCGCCTGTAAAAATGTTACAGTTTCTGCAAGTTGTGAGCAGTTTACTTAAACAGAATTGAAATACACGGGGCGAAAACACTGCACCCTAAACTGAGAACTGTTCTTATAGTGCAAACTTCAAGAAGTAATCTGTCTACTTCCTACTTTTTAAGAGCAGAGCAAATAAAATCGGAAAACATCACTAATGGTACTCAAATGTTGTCTCAAATAAATTAAATCAGTACCAAAACATTCTATTAACCGACTCAAAAAAAACCACTGAATTGAATTTTATAAATCTTTTTTCCAATGCAAACCCTTCACAAGTAGAATATTTAGGACGAACTCATGTCATGTCTTCTCAACATTTGACAGTTAAATAAATTCAGTTTTGTATGTTCAAACTACTCAGGCTCTTTGTCTATAACACAATATTTCAAATTCCTAAGTAATATTAGTATTATAATTTATTCATTAAATTAAAGTACAATCTTGATTGCTAATTGCTCACGTAGAATGCATAAAAACTATGAACCAGACAATAAAAAATGTACAAACAGAAAATAATTTCAAAGAGACATAATTCGTTATGAAATTCCGTTTGAAATCCTCTTCACGCGTATTTTCCAGAATTATAATTTTATCCTTGGACATATTTTTATACATTTTATCTTTCTATTGTACCATATTTTTATACTAAGTAGATAGGAGTATCCATCCCCATATCATCAAAAATAATCGCTGGATTATATGTGGAATAAGAAAAGTTTTTTTCATATTGCTCATCGTAACACATACAAAAAAATTAAGGACGAAAGCTACACGGAGAAAAATTGATTGTCAGTCTGAATATCCAGAGTATCAGAATGACTATATTTTGATGCTTAGGCTTACTATCTCACAATGTTAAGCTTACGTTTCTTGAATGTCAAAATTTTAAGGCTAGATTCACTATCTTAGTGTGTCAGGCTTACGATACTGGGAGTTTGTTCTAGATTATCTTACAGTGTCACCTTCAAAATCCAAGAATATTCAGGTAGAATATAGAACATGGTTAAATCTATTATGTTCATATGCTCAAAATGATTATCTCTGTTAGTTAAAACAACTATCGCGGATAATCAAAACTACTATATTTTATAACTGAACAGAGTATCTCGGGTAGTCAAATCTTTTTTTGCACTATATTATTAAAATAAATGTTACAAAATGAATTGTGTCACAAACCAGGGACATCACGTGATGTGGGTATATTTCCAGTTAGACATATATTGTGTTATTAAAACCCCATGCTAGTGTTTTAATAAAATGGAATGTGTAACTAGAAATACCGACATTACGTTATATTTCTGTTATGTGGGCAAATTAATTAAGGTTTTAAAAATAAATAAAATATTAAACAATGGATTAAATAAGAGAACTGAAACTTTTTAATGAAAATTATGTATGTTTTATTTTTATACATAACAAATATACTTGGGTGAAACTGACACATTTCTGTTAGAATAATTTTTAAAGCGGTATTTAACCACAAATCGAACTATTATGCTTTCAGGCCCCGAAGTATTTCACATTCGAAAATATATACATTACGGAAATATGGCACAATATGAAATGCATTTTTAAAAATAAAATTACTTTTTGAAAACAAATAAATTTTCTACATTTAGAAATGAATTTTCAACGCAAGAAGACGAATTTTGAAAAAAAAATTGCAACCAAAGAGTGACATTAAATATTTTTCTAGTAAAAGAAACGAATTTTTCCAAAAACAGTTACAGTACCTAAATAGAAACATTTTCAATACGAAAAGACGATTTTTTCGAAAACAGTTGAAATTGTAGCAAAACAGTTACTTGTCAACCAAGAAAGATAAATTTTCAAACAAGAAAGGTAAATTATGTACCATAAAAATTAAATGTTTAATTCAAAAGGATGAATGTTGAATTTACATCAAAAAAGTTCATTTTCAACCAAGAAAGATGACTTTTTTTTACAGTTAAAGGTAAATTTTCAACAAAAGTGTCAAGTTTTTAGGCTAAAAAGTCGAATGTTAGAAAACAGTTGACTTTTTAGGCTGAAAAGATAAATTTTTAACAAGATAGTTAAATTCTTACAAAAAAGTTGAACTTAAAACACATAAGAATAATTTTCTACCCAGAAAGACGACTTTTTAACAAAATATATGAATTTTCTATAAAATATTTACATTTAAAAAAAGCTAAATTTTCTGTAGACAAGATTAACTTTTTGCCCAAAACGACGACTTTAAAAAAAAGTGAATTTTCAATCAAATAATTAAATTTTCAACAAAAAAGTGGAATTTTCTGCAAACAAAATTATCTTGTTGCCCACAAAGACGACTAATTAACAACGAAACATGAATTTTCTGCCAAACATTTAGAGAAATTAAAGATAAAATAAATATTAAGAAAAGCAATAAAGAACTTTGAAAAAAGCGCATGTTCAAAAAAGTTGTTAAATTTTTAACCAAAAAAAATAAATTTTTGACCAAGAAGATTAATTTTCTATCAAAAAAGACATATTTCAAACTTGTCCAATAAACAGGATAAGGTTTTAACCATAAAAAAATATTTGAATAATGAGATTAAAGAAACCATTTATAACAAAACATAAATAAATTTCCAGAGTATATTCTAAGCCGAATTTGCAACTGCCCGGATGTATAGTACACGAAAACTAAAAAAAAAAAGGAATCCAGAATCGGACTTTTCAAAATATAACAATGAAACAGAGTTAATTGAGTTTATTTTGAATATCTGCATTTCCCGCGTTATATATGGCGTGTATAGTTCCGTAACCACAGTTATCACACTTATTTTATCTCCAATTATGCTACATCATTTTAAAATTTACTTTTTACAATTAACCTTATTGACTTTTGGAACTAACCATTTTCATTTGCAACTAACCGACTTAGGTACAAATAACCTTTAGAATATACTCTGTAAATTTTCTACAAATTTATAAAATTTTAAACAAAAAAATGCTATTTTTTAACAAGAGAATTAATGATCTACCAAAAAAGACTAATTTTGAACAAAATGCATAAATTTTCAACCAAAGAAATGAATTTTCACATAAAATGATGAATTTTTTACCAGCAAGGCGAATTCTCAACAAGTAAAGATTTTACAGTGCAGAAAGAAAAGAAGTCTATCAAAATTATTGGAATTTAAAGGCAATTATTTTTTACTAAACCGTGTATTTTTAACCGAAAACTTGTATTATATTTATTAAATTTTTATTTATAAAAGTTTTAAAAAAATTTTACCTAGGAAGAGATCGATGATTTGTTGGCGGCATTGCCAACTCTTCATGAGCTCTACGTAATTGTGTCCTATCGGTGCTATAATCTGAAAAAGAACGTTAAAGGAAAATTAATGATATTAAAGGTTAATATATTTTTAAATTAATTAATGTTAATTTAAAAATAATCGCATTATTACAACTTTTAACACTGTACTATTCTAACAAGTCGCATATACAATTTCAAGCAAAGAACGTACTTCGTAAAACTTCGCGTTTTTCACTCCGTTGTGAAGTTTGCAGATTGTTGGCCGATGTTAGTGTCGAGATGATTATTATTCTTGATATTAAATTCGACCATCTTGAATGGTATAAGTGACTGAAAACAAAGTATTTAACTTCACCATCCTAGAGTTTCGATTCGATCATCCCTGATAGTTAGCTGTCACACTCGTGAGGTCAAAAGAAGTGAAGACAGGGTATTTAACTTGACCATACCAGAGTGTCGATTTGATAATTCCTAAAACTAAGGCTGATTCTCTGCAGATTCTCAAGGTGAACATAAAATGAGAATCTCTTTGACTATAGAGAATAAATTACGGATTGTAGATGATACATTCTGGAAGGTCAAACTGACCATTTAAATTTTGACACTCAGAGTTTGACTATCTATTTTTTCCGTATAATCAATAGAATTTTTAAACTTGATGAAATTAACGTTAAGTTTAATCAAATTCATCATAAATTATTTGGAATTGAAAAGAATTCAAGCCGGAGTTCACTCAAAATCGTCGCCCGTTACTACTTATAGGGATAGGGATGTATAGGGACGCCGATATATTATGTATGAATAAAAAAAAAACCAGAATTGGTTATCAAATAATATTTAAAAATAAAAAGGATAGTTAGTATTAATACACTTTATAATCATTCTAATTATTAAATAGAAATATAGTTAAAATATAATGTTTATGATTTGTTTCACAGATGGTACTTTTAAAAATTATGTATTTAAATAAAAGTTACAAAGAATAAAAAGCCGACTTCAAAAAAGAGCTATACAGTATAAATAATTTAGAATAATTTAATTATGGAAACATGAATAAATAACGACATAATATCTTATTCACATTAGGAATAAAAACCATATACAGTTAAAAAACTATAATTAATTTTGAAGTTGGTGCCAGGAACAACTTTCAATTTTGAACATAATTTAAAAAACACATTAATAAAAAAAGTTAGGGATGAGAAAAATCAATCTAATAATGTCACAGTGCCTACAATAAGAAATAATGTTAACTGACCGTTGTTTCTTGTGCCGAATTTAAAATTATTTATGGCAATATTGTAATTATAGTTATTTATTGTGTGAAGAAATTCTGCGCAGATTTGATTAACATGACACTTGTTTTTTTTTTTTTGAATCATACATTTTTACTTAATTACTTTTGGTATTACTTTTTGAAACTTTGGTATGCGTCCGCGATGCCTTATCTGTAACAGATAGCAAAATTACGATTGTTATTCAAGAGGTTATATATGTCAAATTTCACAATTAAATTTTGCAGTAAAAAAAAAACAATATTTTTTCCTACATTTTTAACAAGCTTCATTCAATAAATCATTCGGAAATTAATTGGAATTTCTGGTATAAGTCCATGATGCTTTATATGGTACGGATAGTAGAATTACGATTGTTAGTCAGTAGGTTATAACATGCATGTAAAATTTGGTAATAAATTTTATTGTTGTCGATATGAGTCACCGTTTGTGTAATAAAATTCTAACAGAATATCCCTTGTGTAATATTAAACTCTAGGCAGGTACACAAATAATAATATTTTAAATCATCGAGCAATTACTACTTCAGTGAAAATTTAATGAAAATTGGAAATTGATTAAAAAGTTCAGAAGATTCCTTTGGAACAGGATAAAGTGAAATCCTGAAACAGGAAAGCATCAGAAGAAATGACCACCTTATCCCCTATGTGTAGTTACAATAATAGACGTTCGGCTTCCTGGTGAATTCTGTTTTTGATTGATCACATAAAGTTCAGAACACAATAGTGTCACCGATAATAAAAATTTTGTCGAATAGACGTCACCGCTTTAATTTAGCCTGTGACAATATTTGAATGCAATCCATCACGCTCAATTAAAAAAGGGTCAAGATTTATTAGCCAATAAACAAATATTTATATTTAAAAAACTGCATGTATGGGCAAGTAAAAATAAGATATCAAATAGAAGAACATTAATCATTACACATTTTTATAGCTTGAGATTTGGTCCTTTGACGTCGCTCTTATTTTATGAAAAAGTAATTATAATGGTATTAATTTGACAAAAGAACAAAACAAGTTTAGTTCAAGTTGACTGAAAAGAAAGTTTTTCAGATTGTAAATGACAATTTTGACAATTTAAAATAGGATGCGTTTAAAATGAAAAGATTTGTAAAGGAAGCATAAGAACAAAAAGAATTTAAAAATTGGGCGCCAAAGTATAGATTAGATTATTCTATTTTAGCCACAACATTAAAACCGCGTTTTGAGCTACATTCCAAGATAAACATGTATAAAATTGCTTAATTTAAACAAAAGAAATACTAAAACATTAACTAAAAAAGTAATTTTTCGCAAGAGTCATTAAAATCTGTCACCTTGTTAAATCACAATTCAAATAATTAAAACTTAGTGTACATTGCTCAATGTCAATCTGTTGCCGAAATTTTTGAACTCTATAACTGCACAGTTTTATGTGAATCCATTTTGGAAAAGACAAAAAAGGTTTTATTTGATGTTTTTGACATTGATCCCATCATTTTTTTAACCATGTACAACAGTTTTTGAACTAATTGCCTTTGTTAATAATTTTCCGAACCTTTCTAATTTTATTTGATAAATATCTAATATCGAGTTTGTAATTGAGAAATTTTTACTATTACTGATAAGGTTCCTAATTATTTTGGGAGATTGTTCCTGACGCTCTTGTTCCGTGTGGTCACTTTTCTTCTCTGCCACTCGAGAGCTTGCGTCCGCAGGCGTAAAAGGGTAGCGTTGTTGTGATGGCTCGCTCAGCTTGGCTCAGCAGTATCCAGCTTTCATTTCCGTTCCAATTTTCGTTTTATGCACTTGTGACCTTCTTTCTGAAACCAAGTTCGATGCGTTATATTATTCAGTTTGATATTGTTAATCAGTTCGAATTCGGAACCGTTTATTCTAAACTCCTAATGATTACTCTACAGCAGTATTCGTATTCCTGTGATTCCTGAACAGTTTGCTGTGGTTGTACCTTTTTCAGATTATCGCGAAATGAAGCGATAAGTGATCCATTATCATTGAACTATCAAATCTATTTTGTTAACTAAACTAACAAATAATTTGAATATTACATGTGTGAGTTGAATTGTGGGTTGGATCGCGGATCATAAACGGATTGGATCAATTCAAACTATAATTAGGATAAATTGAAAGAATCGCTCCTTAATTATTACTGCTTGTTCTATGTGAATAAAATTAATAATAACAGATACATTTTCATAAAAGAAAGTACCAAAAACACTGTTGAGATCTTGTTTGATGAATTCTACATTACAAATACTATCTTCGTATTTCAAGAAAGTGTCTTGTTTATGCTAAGCCTTCAAGAAAGAAAGCCGGATAAGAAAAGTATGTATATCTCTAAATCGATAAAAGTTATGTTGATACGGAAATATAAAAACGAATGCACCATATGTCAAGAGAGAGATTTATATGGAGAGATATATAACTAAATGCAACACTTGAAGTAGGTACATATGTTTCAAAAGAATTGTGGTAGATTTCAACGGTATCGTTTCAAGTGAATAATCGTCTTACGTATTTTTCTCTTGTATCTTCTTTGAATTCAGTCTTTTGTGCAATTATTATGCAGTCGTAAGTACAATCCGTTAACAGATGAAAATAATGCAACCTTATTCACGAACAGAAAAAAGTTTCACGTTTTCATAAAATTCTTATTTGGATCAAAACAAACTGTCTCTCTGCCAATGGAAATTTGATTAAAAACAGAAGTTTTCCGCAAGATATACAAGATTTGCGAAGGTAAAGCATAAAGATTACAATAGAAATATTAATCCGGATAAAGAAAATTAAAGTTTCTTTTTTGAATGATAACAGAATGATAACATAATGATAACAGTGTTAGTGTGATAACGAGAATATTTTGAGTGAAAAATAAATTATTTATTAATTCTGGTCCTACAATTTGAATTTATTTTACATATCTTTTTTTTAATCAGGGAAAATATTATATTTCCCTCGCATATTCACACAAGGATGCATCAACTTACTAAAAATGACACAGTATGATCCATACCCTTAGTAATATAGCTCATTAGTATCCAAGGTCTAACTCTAATAATTAAATTAACTTTTTATTAATTTTATTAATTATTTCATTTTATTATTATTATATTATTCTTTATTAATTACTTTATATAAAAAAATTTCGAGTTATATGACTGAATATTTCAAAAGTATTAAAAATGAAGTTGTATTTATTTTTCGCAGGCGTCACATTCTTTCTGCTTTTTATCGTTTTTACACCTAACTCAATAAGAAAATCCAACTATTTTCTATTGTTTATTTAATTAAATTAAATTGAAATCAACATTAATTTTGGGAAAATTCAACATTTTGGTAACTTATCCTTTTTGTTTCAAAAATCAAATATTTTGAAACAAATTTGTCTTTTTTTGCGGCTGACGATTCATCATTGGATTAAAAAGTTGATTTCTTTGGCCTAAAAATTAATTTTGTAATTAATAGTTTAACTATTCCATTGCATGTTCAAAATTTTATCTTTTTTAGTTAAGAATTCGTATTTTTGGGGTAAAGTTAACTGTTTTTGATTTGTGATAAAAAACTTTTTTGGTAGAAATATTAATTGTTGCATTTTTTGTTAAAAATTCTACGTTTTACGTGCAAAATTTATTTCTTTGGTTAAAAGTTTAAATAATGTATTAAAAATTAAAATTTTTTAAAAATTAGTTAGAAAATTCAGCTGTTAAACTGATAGTTCGTTTTTATTTATAAATTAAAGTTTTTAAATAAAAATGTAACCCTTTTATTTTTGTTTAAAGATTTATATTTTGAAGTTTACAAATTAAACTATTTATTGAAAAATTGATTTAAATATTTGAAAATTCGATTAAATGGCTTCAAATATTTGTAATTTATGAAAAATTCGTTGTTCTTTGCAAAAAAGTTAATCTTCTTGAATAAAAATTCACCTATTTGGTTTAAACTTTCTGAATTTTCTTGAGAATTTATCTTTTCAAGTAGAAAAGTAACTATGTTTAACATTTTTTCTTTTTCGTTAACATTATATTATTTAGTTAAATATGCAACTAGATAAGGATGAATCTATTTTATCTTATCGTTTTTCATGTAATTTAGTAACTTTCTATAAAAAATTAAAAGATTTTCTAAGTTATACTATAAAGCCTTTTAATTAAAGAGTTTAATATCATCTATTACAACTTTTAATACATAAATTTTTTGATATTCGTAAAACCATCGGAAATTTGTTTTAAAGAAATTGTGTTTATTCGTGCAGATCAATTTTTCCAAACGATTAAAGCAAGCATCTGCCGATAACCAATCATCTAGGTATTGAAGTATTTCATCCGAACGAATATCTATTACCTATAATAAAGAGATTCATATCCTTTAGCTTCCCTTGAAAATTTATACCATATTTTAAAGCAGATCTGTTAAAAAATATCAGGAAAATAGTTAAATATTTCTTTATATTTTGAATTCTATATATGGACAGTTGTAAGTAATATTTATTATTTGATGTCTTATTTGTATAGTGTTGTAAACTGATAGGGTTAAAATTAATTGACTATAACATTCGTTTGGCTATGATAAAAACTACACCAAGAAATTAATTAAAAAACACGTTGGTTGTATAGAACAATTGTAATTACATCGTAAAGTTTGTTATAAAGTTTCCGTATCGCTGGTGTAATCGTAAATTTTATTACTTCGAGACCACCAAAACGTATACAATAGACTTTTGTTAAGGTAAAATTAAAGCTTGAGCTTTAAGGAAGCATCGAATTTCATGCCTTTTTTCTGCACTGTAAAAAAGTATAATTTCAGGGCTAATTTCAGGTGTAGTAAAATAAGACTAAAAAAAGTCTGAAGTGGTACTAAAATGAGATAACTAGTGGAAATTAAGAGTAGATTGTTTTACATTTAAATTAATAGCATGAATTGATAAAATAAGACACACAAAGCAAAATACAATGCCGAAAAAAGATATCTTTTGTTTTTAGAGTGTAATTTTTGATATCAGAAAAGTTATTTCTTTATATCAATAAGTTTAAATTAAACAAATACGTTAGAGATACCTCATTCTTGGGAACGTATAATCTTTCATTTTGATAGTCGTTTAATATATATGAATGATAATAACGGTAGTGCAAGAGCAGAAATATAATTTTGGTCATTCAAAAAAGAAATATGTTATTAAATATGCTATTTTATTTATTTGCTGTAAAACGTCTTTGACGAAAATCTTATAAGGTCCTGGATAATTGTCCATATGTCCCGCAATGTATTTTATTAAATTTCAAAACAAACTTAAATAATTCGATTTAAATAACACGTTGTTTAAAATTTAGTCAGTATTAAAAGACGTCATTATTCTAGAGAAAATAAAGTTACATAGTAAATGTAAATTATTGTAAATAGACTTCGAAACTCAATCAGCAGAAACATTACTTTGTGTGCAATTAAGAACATTCGAATTTCCTAAATTTTTACAGCCGAATGAATTTATCTTAAGTGGTTAACTAGTCATCAATATTATCTCGTATTTTAGCCAATTTGAGATGTTTAATTAAACCACGTAGTGGTTTGAATGCGAGAACATGAACAAGAGTTTCACAGGTGTTTGATGGTCTAAAGGAACGTGGTAGGGATCAAGTACATCAAACTAAATTAAATTCTTTAAAAGAGAATCATTAAAGTTTATGCCTATTTATATTAGGGGATGAATCTAGGTCAGAAGAAACGCTAGTAAAATAAATGAAATTTTTTTATTTTTATTCAAATAATTCAGGAGTGCAGATTATCAAAGTGTGTGACAAAAGGGATTTATATTTCAAAACTATCTCAAAACTATTGTTTCGTTTTTTCGATTTTAATTTTTTAATAAAAATGAAAAACTTTAAGACTCTTGGTGTCTTTTTTCGTTGTTATTATAACTTTCATGTTGCCAAAAAGAAAATGTAAAACTTAATATTTACAAATATTTACAACTATTTACATAAAGTCTTATATCTATCTAGTTCCTTAAATCGAGCGAGCGGTCGATAGCGAGAGTGCAAGTGCAAGCGAGGGAGAGAGGGAGAGCGAGAGAGAAAGAGAGAGATGGAGGAAGAGAGAATGAGAACGCAAATGCATCTTAGTCTACTTATGCTATTACATATCCATTACTTACAATCTTTACGCTTCTAATCTAGGCGACTTCCCTTTCCTTATTCTTCCACTTTTTTGTCCACCAATTTACCATTTTACCATATGCATTCTTTCATTCACTCTCATTCGCTGCCCTAGCACCCTCCAGCTCCTTCATCCAATCTTCTTCTAATCCATCCTCCCCTAGAATCTTAACCACATTCTCTTGTCAGCTTTCTTTATCATCCATTCCTCTTCTACATCCTTCCCATACGTGCTCCCATGTTTCCTCCTCCCATTCAGATATTTTACAATTTCTGTTTTCTTCCTTTTCCCAATACCTCCCCTCTCTTACCTCGTTTCCCAGCCTAAATCTTGCTATTCTGGTCCATCTTCTCTCTCCCCATCCTTTCTCTAAATACTTTGGTACACCTTCCTTTTTCATCATCTTATACCATTTATTATATTTTGATTCCTCAATCATCCCCCATCTCCCTATTAATTCCCTGTCCTTTTTTTCCAATACCTTCATAGTCCCGTCTTCCATGTCTCTAGCATTCAAGAACTCCCTCCATTCTTTTTCTTATCTCGTTAATTCTATCGCCCTCCCTCTACTCTCTTCTACCTCCATCAAACATTTTCTCGCTAACTCCCCTCCCTTTCCCTCCCTCAGCTTTGTCTCAAATTTCCATGCCCCCTTTCCTGTTCTAATACTTAATTTATCCCTTTGCGCTTCTTCTCCCACCATATATCGTGGCGTCCTCCAATCTACCCCTAATGTCCACCTTATATATCTTTCTTGTAAACTCTCAATATCTTTCACTTTTTTCCATCCCCATATCTCTGCCACATAACTTAATACCGGCCATACCGGTGTATCTAATAACCACATTCTCCTTCTCCAATTTTTGTGTAACCTGTTTATTCCTATTCTCCATATCTGTTTTATTAAGCCTGCTGCTTCTTTATCCTTTCTCTTATATGAACTCTATGATCTCCATTCTTTTCCAAAATATATCCCAAATATTTAAACTTCTTTACTTCTTCTATCTTTATACCCTTTCATCTCCATGTCCATTCTTTTTGCCTCGCCCCTCCTTTTCTAAACCTCATTATCTTTGTCTTTTCTACATTGAAATTCAGCTTTTCCCATCCAAATATTTTTCTAATCCTGTAATCAAGACGGCCATCCCTTCTTCATCCTCTGTCATCAGCACTATGTCGTCTGCGTATGCCAGTGTATATATCTTTTCCTTCCCTATCCTAACACCTCTCCAACCTTTTCTCCTCATTTCTTCTTCCAAGTCTGATATCAATATATTAAATAAAAGCAGGCTCAGAGGACATCCTTGTCTCACTCCTCTCACTAACCAAAAACTATCTCCTGCTTGATCTCCTACCTTTACCCTGCTTTTTGTCTCTCTAAAAATTTCCGACACTCTCTTTATTAATATCTCTCTTATCCCCTTTTTCACCATAACTTTTTCCATCTCGTCTCGGTCTAATGAGTTAAACGCTGCCTTTAAGTCCACGAACATTGCTATCATTGCCCCTTTTCCCTTTTAATCCTCTTATTTACTAGATAGTTCAAAACATGTATGTTGTCCACTACCCCCATTCCTTTTCTAAATCCTGTCTGATTCAGTGGCTCTATCTTTTTTTCCTCAACTTCTTTCTTCAATCTCTCCGATAAAACAGTTACATATACTTTATACAGTGTTGGGATCAGAGTCACACCCCTGTAATCTTCAACCTCCTCTCCTTTGCCTTTCTTTACTATTGGTATCACTACTCCTTCCTTCCATAACTCTGGCCACGCCTCTCCTCTCCATACTTGATTAAACATTATCCATGCCCATTCCTCTAGTTCTGTCCCTCCATATTTCCATAATTCATTTGGAATCTCATATATACCAGGTTCCTTTCCATCCTTCATTATTCTTAACACCTTGACTATCTCTTCCCTTGTCATGTCCTGTACCTCATCTCTTTCTCTACTATATTTTCCTCCCTTTCTAACTTTTCTTTCTACTCCTACTAGCAAATCCAAAAAATATTTTTTTCATTCTACCATTTCAATATCTGGGTTTACTCTTTTTCTTCTTCAGCCTTCTCTATTGACTACCTTCCATACCTCTTCTTCCGTCCTAGCCTTCTCTGCCTCTTTCTTAAGCCTTTTATTCTCTTCCTCTTTCTTTTGATCACACAACTCAGAATACTCTTTCTTTTTTCTCCTATATTCTTACCCATTACTTTTTTATTTTCTCCACTTTCTTAATTCATTTCTGACCTCCTCATTTCTCTCTTTACACTCCTTATCCCATCCACTTCTATTCCTATCTTTACCAACTTCATTTTTGTTTGTGGACTCTAATCCTCTTTTTACTTCTACTATCATTTTTTCCATCTCCTCGTCCACATTTTCCTCCCCCATTTTGATATTTCTAACCATTTCTCTAAAATTTTCTTTTTCTTGCCTTGACCAATCCCCTTTACCTACACTCTTTATCTTTGCTCCATTTTTATGTATATTACTATTACTGTTTTCTCCCTCTGAAGTCACTATTAATGGAAAGTGATCCAAAGCAATATATCCACCTACCTCTAATTTCTTGACCTTCTCTCTTATCTAATCATTCACTATAACATAATCAATTACAGTTCCACTTTCTCCTCCTGACCATGTATATTCTCCTTCTTCATCTCCCTCTATAATTCCGTTTAAGATAAACCATCCCAACTCCTTCAAGCTCTTCAACAACTTCTTTCCCTCCCCATTCAGTACTTTATCTTTTGATGTTCTTCCTCCCTCTTCACCCCATTGCCTTCCTCCTCTATTTCCTGTTTTCATGTTAAAATCTCCACCTATTAAAAGTCTAATATCGTCTTTATTTTCTTCCAACATTATCACTATCTTCCACTTCTCTCCTCCCATCTTTACATCCTTTACTATTGAATCTTCTTTTTGCTCTTCCCTTTCTTTCTTATCTTTCCCTATTATACATTCATTTCTCACTCACATTACCATTCCTCTCATTGTTCTGCCCTTTTTATTCTTCCTCTTTGCATTTTGAACTTGCCATGTGTAACCTCTTGGTAATTTTCTCCTTACTCTTTCCCATCCCTTTTCATTTAGCCACGTCTCCATCATTATTACAACATCCCATTGTGTTAAATTTCTCATAAATTCCCTATCCTTTCTCTTCAATCCTGCTACATTCCAGTAACATATCCTATATTCTTCCGTACATTCGTTTCTTGTCTCTTTTTGCCTCTTACTATTGCTTATTTTCCTACCATATAAAAACTTAATTTTCTATAATGATTATAAATTTTCGACGTTAGCATAGATATGAAAAAATAGATGAAATATTTTTCATGATTGTAGAAGACTTCAACGGATTTAGAGAGATCTTAACGAATTTTAAATAGCTCTTCTAAAGGTGTTAATTGGCATCAAATAGGATTTTAAAGAATTTCAAGATATTTTTAGAAGCCTTAAAGTATTTAAGATTTTTCAAGAATTGGCATGGTATTTATAAAAATTTAAAGCGATTTTTTTAATATTATAAGTTTTTTCTAAAAGATTGGAATGGAAGTCACAGGATTTCAAAACAGGTTGAGGAATTATAAAGGATTCCCAGGAATTACAGAATTTTGTTAAAAGATTTCAATGAAACTCTTAGGTTTTCTAATAAACTAAATAGAATTCTATAATTTAAGGAATTTCAAGTGATTTAAAAAAGACCATGATATTTTACGGACTTTCAAAATTATCCAGTTAAATATTTTCGATATCAAAAATATGATAGTTTCGGATGTTTGAGACTTTTGGTATTTTTATTTTGGGAGTGACATATGATAAGAATTTAAAAATTCGATAATATTATAAGTATATTAGTCGGGAATATTATAATTATATCATTTTCTTATTGAGAAATTTTTAAATTCCTGAGATTTCGTAATTTAAATATTTTGATTTTTGGGTATTTTGTGAAGTTAAAGAGAAATTTATAAGATTTTTTGAACTACCAGAAGATTTTAAGTCATTTAAAAAAAGTTAGAAATGCTTGATAGGTTTTTAATCAATGAACCCTTTTTTGCAAAACAACTTATAGTTTATTAATTCTAAAATAGCCATTATAACTTTAATATAAACATTTTATATGAATTGATGGAGCATCTCGCAGGGTGCATTTAATGTAACAATCGCGGACCAAACTTTCATCAACTGAAAGTGCATAAAATAGCCGCGGGCTATTCCAGATTATAATGTTTAACAACCAAGAGTTAACTTCTAACGATTATAAGTTGAAATGATTGCAAAATCGATAAAATTCATAATTGAGCTTTTAGAGAGCCTGCCTATAATTCTTAATATTCTAAATTGTCATATATTCCATTTGTTCATTATAATTCTAAAGAATTAATTAATAAAATATATATGAATATATAAATAAATAAAAAAGAAACTCT
>JAAAKG020046748.1:0-43115 GCA_010014905.2 Druon quercuslanigerum
CTTGAATATTTAAAAAAAATAGAAGCTTTTTTAACTTTTTAGAAAGTTTCATGCGAATAAAAAAATGTTCTAAAGATTCCTTGACCATTTTTAATATTTATTTTCAATAAGCATTTCTTTGAGATAGTTTAAAAATATTTTGGAGCAATTAAACCTTTTTTTAAATTTTGAAACAATGCTTAAAATGTAATAAAAACTCGAGCTAGTGATCACAATTTTTTTCGACTATCACAGAAATTCGGTGAACCTAGAGACGGCTAAAATGAAATCGCTGAAAATTTTTTATTGTTCATCCCGGTAAGCATTGTAGTTAAAAATGTTAATATGTTTAGAAATGTTTTAGAAAACATTTAGTTTTAGAAATTTTTAAAATTCCAATTTTAAAATTGCTTAATTTACTGAACTAGGTATTATTTTTTTAATACTGAAAATCGCTTGATTATTAACGTTGTTAAATTTAAATTATTTAATTTCCTATGCATTTAATTCTAATGATTATTTCGATGTTCTGGAACTCAAATTCAAAATACTACATATTTTTAATAACATTATAACATATTTTGGAATAAGAATTTCCTATCAACAAAAATGTTATCAATCAATTTATTCAGTCTTAAGCACTTTTAATATTGGATAATAAAATCTGGGGTGACATAAAATAGTTTTAATTTTTTATTAATGACTTTTACATTTAAATTGCGAATGCCTATTCACATTTAGATTTTTTAATAACGGACAATCTAATATTTAAAGTTTTTAGGTTTAATTTCGTTTAATATTAAAGGTACTTTCTTAAAAAAATTTTAATTAATTATTTTTACGTTCTCTAATTAAAAATTGTGCTATTATACATTATTCATAAATATGAAATTTTTTATTTAAATGTATTTTAAGATAAATATTTTTGCTTAAAATCAACTGTTTTATTTTTAAGATTAAGACGTTTTTAATACTACAATTTTCAATAATCTAAAACTACGATTGGCGTATAAATTATCTAACAAAACTATTATTTTTTAAAAACTTGGTATATCGAGTTGCTTATTTTAAAAAGGTTGAAGTTTCTTCTTCATTTTTGAATGTCCAAAGTTTTTAATCATATTTTTTCTTAAAACCATCTACAATCTTCCTTCTGCAATTTTAAAATAATAGAAAATAATTATGTTAAGAACTATGGGATGTAAAACATCTTAATTTAACGTCTGGCGAAGAAAAAATTATTATTAGTAAGGAAAAACCTTATTTGCAACGATTGCTTTTTTCTTAAGATGGAGATGGAGGGTACACAGTACACACCCTGTCATCCATGTAGCTTTAGTATTTAAAGACTAAAATTTTTTTTTCTTTTTGAATCTATAATTTTTTACGAAATGACCTAATGTAATGTAATTTCACTATTCTTTTAATTAGCATCACGTTATAAATATGTACATCATGTTATTTAATGTTTTAAATTTTTATATTAGATATCTGACAAGGGAATCGGTCTTTTTCCGAAACGTCACATTTGTACATTGTCGAATAAATAGTCTAGAAGAATTTTCCTTACCAATACTGATAGGAAATAATTAATATTTGAAAATCCCTCCAAAGAATTTTGTTTTCGAATAAAAATTCAGACTCTGCTTTAAGACTTGGCAGATAAAATTGCTCTATTTTAAGTAGGTAAAGCTTGAGATTTAAGTACTAAATGTCAGAAGCCTACAAATATGAAATTATTCAATTTTGAATGTACTAATTTGTAAATTAATTTTTCTCGAAAACATTTAAAATCATCCTTCATTAATTTGGATATAATAGGAAACAATTATAATTTCAAAATCCTTTAAAAGAATCTAATTTTTAAATAAATATTCAATCTATGCTTTAGATTCTTGGAAAGACTTGTATGCTTGCGATAAATTCCATAAGAGTTCTATATTTATATTGCTATTCTTATCCGGTATAAACCCTGCTTTCTGGCGACAGCATGCCTTGAATTTCTTCTTAGGTCGCTAGGAAAAAAGTATATCTAGGGTATGTTTTTGAGTAAAGATAGCCTCGAGGAACATTTACTTCACTTGAACCACATGAGATATTGACCATTAAAGCAAGGAAGTGCGAACGAGAATATACGGCAAATTACCACAAAGGTATTACCATTTGCATTATCGTCATGACACGGCAGAGCCACTGGAGGAAACAGGTCGCATTATACGGCATAATCGGTCGGGAAATCACCAGGGAAAAAGAAAAAAACTACGCTAGAGCATTCTTAGAACAGGAAACATCGTCAGCTGCAATTTCACCGAGATATAAATGGCCCTGAAGTTTCTGGTATTCACTAAGTACAGAAAATAACGCGGATTATTACTCGAAAAAAGAATGGTGGAAAATAATGCGAGGCCATTTTTTCAGGTTCTATACCAAATTCTATAGAAGTCTTGTAGTCACGAAGGGGTTCTTCAATTAGGTTTTTGCTTAGACTAGAAGTTAAATAAGTGAAGTTTTGATGAGAATGTGCCCATTCACCGGGCAGATTTTTTCACTGTAATATTATTTTTTAAGAATAAAACAAAAATTACGCATCCTATCAAAATGTCACCAATAACAAATTTGTAGATCTTTTTTGCCGTTAAATGGAATTTTTTATTTTTTAGCGTTCTTTGTGCAATAAAAATTTGAATTCTCGATTTTCTACAAAAAAATCAAAAAGTTGTTATGATAATATTGTAGAGTGTATCAAAAGAAACATAATTCTTGTCTTGACTTTTTTTCGTATCTTGAGTTCTTGGGCTAAAAATGTTACTTTTTGTTTATTTTTTTGGATTTTGAAAATGCTATGTCTCTAAAAAATTTTATTTTATTTGAAAAAATCATAATGATAAATTGTTTTTCTTTTTGAATACTATAAATAATTGTACTAAGAATTTTTGAATCTTAAGTATTTTTTACTTTGAGTATTGATTGAACAGATTTCAAATTCCTATGAAGTCCCAATTTTGAAATTCTGAAAATATTTTAAAATATGAAAACATCCTAGAATATAGGAGATAAATCATGTTAATATTGGTAATGCAGAAAGGGTTTGTTTCCAAATTTTTCTTAAATACTATTATTCATAGGATTTTATACAGGATTTTATAAGGGATTTATCTGATTGTTTTGAAAAATTTTCAACAAGAAAGTTAAATTTTTAACCAACAAAAACTTTTTATTAGATTAAGAAAAAAACTCGATAATGTTACATTTTCATGAAAAGAAGACGAGTTTTCTACAAAGCAATTGATTTTGAAACGAAACATATTAATTTTCTGCGAAAATAATCAAATTCCTAAAAATAAAAGTATAAGTATTCAAGAAAATAAATATATTTTCTACTAAAATAGATAAATTTTCAAGCGAAAATCAAATAGTTACCATGTTAAGTTAAAAAAATATTTCTAACAAAATAGCTAAACTTATAACCTAACCCAATATTTGAATAATCAACTAAGAAGTGGTTTTTCTACCAAGTGAAACAATTTTAAAAACAAATACATCAATTTTAACCTTAAATAGATACATTTTTAATAGAACAGTTGTCTTTTAATCCAACAAAGGTTATTCTTTTATAAATTTTTAACCAAAAAAGATTTTTCACTACTTAAATAAAAAAGTGTCATCCTTAATGTTTAACATTATTGCAGAAATAGGAATTTGATTAAAAAACATTTAAATTTTCAAACTGGATAAATAAATTGTCAAAAAAAAGTTAATTATAAACTAAATAGTTGAACTTTTTAACCAAATCGTTGAGTCTTAAGCAAAAACAGACTTGAACTTCAGGTAATCAAAAACTATGTGACTCTTTCAGTCTTTTTTTTTTGACATGATAAAATAATAAATTTTAACAAAATAGAATTCATTTGCAACTAAATAATTAAAGTTTTAATCACAAGAGACAAATCGGAAACAAAATATTTGGACTTTTAACTAAAGAAAGCTAATTTTGAAACGAATAGCTCAAATATCAATTTAAAAATATAAATGATTCAAATACGAGTTTTTAAAATCCTTAAACAAAAGAGATAAATTTTCCATAAAAAATTGCATTTTTAACCACAAACGATCAATTTTCTTCCAAAACAGATGAATTTTCAAATTTAAATTACAAATTTTTAAGAAAAGAGTTAAATTTTCCTCTGAAAAGTTAATCCTCGATCCAGTAGTTGAATTTTCCACCAAAATGATAAAACTTTTAACCTAAAAGAATAAATTTGTTGCAAAGCAGTTCAATATAATAGCGAAAAAATTAAGTTTTTTATCAAACAGATGAATTTTAGAAGAAAATCAAACTTACTCCAAATAGTTGGATTTTCAACTAAAAACAATCAATTTTCAAAAAAAAATATTATACTAAAATTTTCAGTTCAAAAAATTAATGTTCTACGAAACAAGACAAAGTTTAAGCACGTTTGGAAGATTAGATTTTTTAAAATAAAATAAAATATAAATATGAATCAATCATCTTGATTTTTTTAGATTATTAAAATTTAATTTTTAAAAATTAATTCCTTTTTCGGAAATAAATGTTTCAGAATGGTCTGAGCGCGTCTAAATTATTATTAAAAATTTGATAAAGCCACTGGACAACTTTAAAATTTTTAAATAGAAGCAATGAATTTTCAACTAAAAATAGAATATTTACATCTTAGTGACCATTTCTTTCTTTTTAACAAAAAAAGTGATTTTCCAACAAAATATTTCAATCTTCATCTAATGAACTGAACTTTCTTGCATAAAAACAATTAAATTTTAAGCACATGGGAGAACTTTAAAAAGAAAAAATATAATATAATTAAATATATAATTATAATTATATATAATTTACTTTAAACCAAAATTTAATTTTACTCTGCCAAGTTTTAAAATCTCAGATGTTTTAGGTGGGACTTTCTTTTCCAAGAAAAGAACATAATTATTAGTAGAAGAATTGTCTGGGGGATTTAGTTATTAATTTGTCTTCCCGACAAAGTGGGCAAATTTTGTAATGTCACAGTTGAGAAAACAGAGTGTTTATTATGCGTATAAAATCCTTTGTAGGGGATTTGGAAAACTGAAGTTTGAAAATGTTTAATGAAGGTTGAGAGGCCAATTATTGAGGATGGTCGACGATTTTATCGACTACTCTATATCACAATGTCTGGAACATGTAGGTCATAAGCCATCGACAGTGGTAACGGACCAATAGTCAGCCAGTAAGTAATAGTCTGTACGGCGACGCGACCCAGTGGTCAAATACAGGTTTATTCAGACAGATTATCGCCTAGAGCCCAGAGACACTGTTACTGCTGTCTTGGGTCGTTAAGAAATCATTTGTAATCCACTTCAGTGGAGTTCGGGATTTACCCGTAAACCCGATTAATTGTCTATCAACTCTGGCCTATCATCGTCTCCAATTAATAATAATTACATCAATTTTCAGTGTAAATAGAATTCAGCTTTTCGAGTATAGGGATCTCGAATCGTGCGACTTTTTCGACTTTTTTCGACTTTTTGAAGAAAAATCAAACAAATCTTTTTTCTCAATTTTTTTTAAAGAAGTTTCCTCTACTTGGTTATAATTTTAACACAAATGCAATTTTTTCACTTAAATTCAAAGCCTGAAAATAATGTACCATTTTTAAAAATACTTAAAATTGAGTAGTTTCTGATTAAAGCATTTGAAATTGAGCAATTTCTAATTCCGTGAGTCTGTATTTAAAGTCTCAATTTTTTTTTTAATTGAAAGTCTTTAATTCACAAATTTTTAAATCTTCATAATCTTTCCCCTATTTCTCTTTTCTCTCCTCTATTTTATTTAAGAATTCGAGCATCTATTTAAAAAACTAATTTTTTTGATAAAAACTTCAACTAATTCCTTAAAAATCCATCTCTTTTGCCTGAAAGTTCTCAAGTATTTGGTTTTAAATAAAACTTTTCAGTTATATTTCTTTAAATTCAACTATTTCCATGGAAATTCATCTTTGTAGGTCCAAAAGTTAGCTGTTTTCTAAGTTGTTCGACTTTTTAACTTAAACTCAAAATCACGCTAAAAAATTTGAAGAACTTATATTTGAAATTAAGATAGTTTGTAATTTCGTCAATACACAATAAAAAAATATGCGAGTTTGTATTTCCAGAATTAAAAGTCCTATCCTTTTAATGCTTTCTATTCAAAATTTCCTGTTCGATAATTTAAAATTAAAGACTTGATTATTAATTACAACAAATATAAAAATTTAAAAATATTTAATTATAAAGTTTTTAATCAGAGAGTTTTAAATTTTAAGTCTTTCAAATTCAATTAATAATGAAAAAACTTTTAAAATTATATACATTAGAATTTAAAGGATCTTCAATTGCAATAACTCTAGATAGACTATTTGGACAAAAAAAAGTCAATTTCTTTTCATTTCATTTCAGATGGAAGAAAATATTATATTTAAATAAACTTTATACAGAAATGCAAACCGATCAAAATTAAAATTAAAAATGTATGAAAACCGATGTTACTGTTTTAGTATTAATTTTACTTTATGATTATAAATTAAATTTATTATTTATTATTATATAACTAGAAAATTCAAATAAGATAGATATGTTCAATTAGCGCAAGTAGCGATAATCTAAAAGTAATGATACTCATTGAACACGTTTATTCATTTTCTCCACAATGAAGCTTCTATGATTTTAAGATCCTAATTTAAGAATACTTCAAACTTAAACGAAATTTGTAATTGTTTAATTTCCAACCTTCTAATTTTAAGATCGAGAATTTTGAAAGTTTTTCATAGAAAATCATATAATGTTTAACGATTTTAGATTTTTTAAACAAAAGTAGAATCTTCCTGGTTGTAAATGTCAGTCCAATCACTTTGAATATCATTTCACACTACATGGTATAATGGATACCTATTAGGAACGATTTTTATCATCAGAAAAACCTTTATAATTTCAAATTAGAATTAATTTAGCTTAATTATTTAAATTTACAGTTTTTTAATGCTACTTTAGTATGATCAATTTTTTACAGGCATTTTTTTAAACTTATTCAGTCTTGGTGGTTTCCAATCTCAAATTGCACCAAAACTGGCTGTTCAAAACCTACTTAATGCTTATTTTTACGAATAAATATTATTATAACCATTTGTTAACGCAATGCTGTTGAAAGGAAGGAACCTAAGTTTCATTTGCAGATAAAAAGGAATAAGCCTAAATTGAAAAATTTGGAGGCGAAATTTTTTCAACAATGTTTATGATTGATCAGAGCTGTATGAAATCTTTTATCGATACTGCAGTAAAAAAATGTATTTATTGACATTAGCTCAAATATATATCATTCAAATGGATATTCGTTGAGAACTAATTGTTGAAAGAAAATGCCAATATTATTAAAATGCCAATACTGAACGTTCTCTTGCAGGAACGGTTTCTTCATTTTAATTATTGTGAAACTTGGCTCTCCAATAATATCCTTAAATTATACGTTGAAAGAAAGACGGATTTTCAGGAAATACAAGAATTTCATTTTCACGAAATTCCCACCTTTTGGGCCAAAAATGTTTAACAGAAAATATAAAGTCATTGAAATAATTCTGCTTTAGTAATATATTTATATAAAAAATGAAATAATGAGTATTAGTTCAAACTTTATTTAGAATGTCACGAATGCAGACTAAAATATTGAATAAAAATTTATGATACAATTTGACATTGCATAAGGCCACATCAATTATTTTATTGAATTAAATTTTGAAAATAATTTGCGTTCAAATATAAAGGGGTCACATATGGTTTCATTTTGCTATTTGGCTTTATTTTTCTAAGAAGTGTTCTCTGATTGCCTTTCCGGTCGTTTAGTTTTATGATCTTTCCGGTTCATGACACGTTAACCTTATTTTAAAAGTTTCGCTGCAAAATGTTTCTGAAAGTATATGTATAGATACTGAAACTCAACTTTTATTTGACATATAAATTGAATTATGGAGACGACAATTAAATATATCGGGATTAACGTAGTTTTTGAGAGTAGAAATTTTATGAGGGAAAAAATAATTTCTCTGAAAATATACAATCGACTCTCTAAATTTGAATCAGTAAGATCTTACTGCTGAGCTGTTAGAATCTTTACCTATTTCACATCGATTCAGAAATGTGCTGTTTTATTTTGGCTTTTAAATTTGAATTGTTCCATTTGAAGCTTTGTTAGGAAACAAACGCGTGCTCTTCTCGTGAATTTTTTGTTATCGTGCAATCTTTTTATTAAAACATAAAATTATTATTAATACTACATTTTTGTTGATCATAGTATATATTATCTATAGATGACTAAGCCGTTGTAATTTCGGAGAAAATACCAATTTTCCATGAAAAGTACTAAGGTAAGCTAGTATTATTCAAACAATGTAAATATACTTTCAAATATAATGATTTTTATCAACAATAGCAACCTTAGATGAAAAACGCTAAACTAACATAAGAAAAAATTGTTTAGCATTGTGAATCTTCTTTAAGCCTAATTTTTTGTTAAAATCAACCAATTTTGGACAAAAAATTTTAAATAATCTAAAAATTTTTTATATTTTTTGATATACAATAAATAATTAATTAAAATACCAATACTTTCAACAAAAACTGAAACATAAACTAAAATTGGCCACATATTTTTAATCTTGTTTAAATTATAATGCTTTTTGTTTTAAACCATTGTTTTTGCAACATTGTAAAATTTATTATTTTTAACGAAAGCATTGGATTGACATTGAAGTTTTATTAAAAGTACCAATGAAATCTATAGTTGCTGAGAAATTTTAATTATTTTGTAAAATGCAATATCTTTTTACTTAAAACTTTCTTTAAAAATTTAATGATTTTCCTCCTTTCTAATACATTATTAACAAGATTAGGAACGCAAATACAAATAACTGATTCTCTGTATAATTCTATCATCTTTTTTCAAATTGCGTAACCTCTTACCTTTTTGTAAACCTTTTTATGACCCTGTTCCTCTTCCTGAAAGTCATTTCCAACAAAAAACAGATTTTATAAGGTTTTTTCTTTACTTTAGTGCTTTCTTTGCGATCAAAAACGATCATTCTTAAAATTATTATCGTTTTTTTATGTGGAGAAATATACCTTTCTTCTCTTTATAGACCCTTCAACAAAAAATCGTCCGTTACAGTGTCCTGCCTTCAAAATAAATCTTTATTATCCCTTAAAAGATTTTTTAAAATGAAAACTCTGTTATTCTTATTCAACCTCCTAAATTTTACGGGAGCCAGTTTTTATTACTTTTCAAAGTTGAAGAACAGACTTCTAGTCGCTACCCAACAAAATTTCATACAACATAAAATTTAAGCGTATTCCAATTTTCGGTATCTGTTAATTTGAGCTTGTAAAGTTCCACAATCTATTTCTCGGAGCTAAATAATTTTTTTTTTAATCGCACTTTTTTGTTCTCAATTCAGGAGTATTTTAGGTCGGGTATAAACTTTTATGTTATTTGTCGACTTTACGGAATATTATTTCGCTCTCCTAAAAAATTTCGATTTTGTTAGTTACCTACTTCTGTGCTCCAACCTTTCAAATATAAAAATTTGTTTCGCTCTTATTATTATTCACGTTATAACGAGCCTCGGTGGCTCAGTTGGTTAAACGCTCGAATACAACCTTTCTTTTTATAACTCATTATTTGGTTTCTTTTTATAATATTGTAATAACAGTTTTTCTAAATTATTTTTAATTATTTTTAGATAGAATGAAATTTAAAACTGTTAATCAAAAACAATATCAAGCTTAAATAGTATTTACAATCAGGACGTTTCCAATCTGAAATTCGTTATATCCAAAAGTTTGAAAGCTTGTAAATTGAATTCTGAAAATCCGTAAGTATTAAATGATCTGTATTTGAAATCCTGAAAATAAGATGCAGCTCCGGCAATAAGTTTTTTAGTAACTCCTGCCATGTATGTCCTAGTAAACTCCAACAATTTATCCTCGTAGCTCTAAACGTAAACTAAATTCCTAAAAGCCTTTCACGAAATATCGAACTATTTTTCACTTTGATTGGCTTGGAACTTTTCAGATTCTGCGACCCTCAGCCTTTTTCCGCCACGAGGCTAAATTGCTCGCAAAATCTAATCAATGGAAAACATTTTGTTTTGACCTACCGTTCGTAAAGTGCGAGGCAGCAAAAAAAAGAGGAAAATAGTAGAGCAATGTAAAGGACGTCACATAGAGGGCTGAGGAATAGAGGAAGATTTATTTATACTCAGGCAAGAAGATTCTTTGACAAATCGAGCGAGGAAATTTGTGACTCAGGAGAAAGCACGTTTCGCTTGAGAGCAGTAAACGATAAAAGTCTTTCTTTAAAATATGAGGGATTCAAATTGCTGGGAGTCAAAATGGCACGTGTGATGATGCGTCAGCAGCGGACATTGATTCTGATAGATGTCGCCAGGAAATGAATTAAGAACGGTCAGAATAGACGCAGATCTGAGTTCGTGATTCCATTTTATATTATACCGAATAACGTTATACGTTTTCCGTTTCTTAATCCAATCCCAGACTCTACCCAGAATCACGCAAGGCATTCTATTGTTCTCTTTTTCCTTTCAATAGTATTAAAAGACCCCACTATTCTCTAGCAGTATTGCGAGCTTCATTTATCCGCCATGAGACAAGAGCCTTGTCAGTGAAAGATACCAATATGGCAAACACACTCGCGATCAAGTTTTATTCCATTCTCTCTATTATTTTGATCTGATAGTTTCTTCTCTTAAATTAAAGCAGTGAAATTTCATCGGTTCAAATAGCCATAGGGGGGTCACTGAAATATCGAATGTTAAGTGATACTTCAGATCAATACAAATTATGGCAAAAAGTAATTTAGGTAAATAGACATCCTTTTCTCAAAAATTTCTGTTCACAAGATTATACATTGTTTAGAAAGATCTGATTGGTTTCAACACTTTACGAATATGTTTCAGGGTTGCTGCTCTCTTAAACTTACTCGGCCAACTAGAAAGTGCCTTAATTAAAACAGTAACTGAAATATAACAGTGAAACGTTGACAGAATGAAGAGACTGTCCCAAATCAGACGAAATATATCTATGCAATTATATTGTAACCTGGAACTCATTTATTGTTTTGAACTTTTTTAAAGATAATTCAAATTTGTGTACAAATATAATTAATGATAATAAGTGTAATAAACACTGAGCTGACGGGTGCTGATTCTTAGGACTGTCTACTGAATGTCAGTGACACACTTCTGGCTGTGTCCACGAGTAAGATTTTACTCAAAATCAGAAAGATTTCACTGGTTCCTTTTAAGAGAGCAGACATCCTCTAGGGATGAAGAACTTTGATATTTTCATCTGGCGCGAAAGTTTCGAACAGTGTTATTTTTTATTGCCCCATTGGATTGTAAAAATTTTAAAGTATGCATGTTTTAAAGTCAATTTTTTAAATATTATTGCATACATAATCATTTATATTATTCTTGTGATAAGTTTTTTGTCTCTATTCTACATCAAGTGATCAAGCAATCAAAAATTATTTTTGGAAAATCGCGCAAACTCAAAGCAAAGAAAATCAATAGAAAGTTAACTGGTTCCATTACAGCAGTATCAATCACAATTGTAGTACTAAGTATCTCTACTTCCGCTTGAGGACCTTTAAGGATTACTACAGGTCAGGGAATTCTGAAAAGGAAGAAAAAGTCGGGGAATGTAACGAAAAAACTTGAAAAAGTCAAGAAGTTTTCGATGTACTGAAGTTGTTTTTAATTTCATTATTTCTTTGAAAAATAATTGAAAAATAAAGTTATAATCTTTGTTAAAAATTAAACTTTTTGGTTCAATATTAATTTCTCTGCCTGAAGATTTAATTGCTTTGTTGAAAACTCACTTTTTAAACTATAAATATATCTAATCCATCTGGTTGAAACTCTATCTTTTTTAGTGAAAATAGTTGAAAATTTGATTTCTTCGACAAAAAATTAATTTTCTTTAAAAATTTAACTATTTGCTTAAAAGTTAATTAGTCTGGTTTAAGATATGTGCAGTTAGATAAAAATTAATTTTTCAAGGTAAAGTTGAACTATTTTGTAGAAAATTCATGTAATTCTTTGAGAATTTATCTTTTTGGTGGAAAATTCATCTTCTTAGTTTTAAATTCATTTATCATTCAAAACTTCAACTATTGCCTTTTTCGTTAAAAATCTATCTTTTTTAATTTAAAGCTTTACTATTTAGTTGGCAATTTACGTATTTATTTTAATCTATCCACCCCACGGTTATTTGAAGGTCAAATTGATTTTTTAAAATAGGAACCCCTATTTTTGATATTAGATTCTGGAAGAGCGGGAAATTTTACATTTGAAATGATAGTTAGAGTCAATTTTCACAAAGTCAAGTAAAGGTTAAATCAAGGTCAAATTTCAAAAATCATGTAGAACATGACCTTCTAATGACCTTCCAATTTGGGCTCAAGGTCAAGGTGATCAAGGTCGTTGGTCCCAAATCCATCCCAGCTTTGTGTTGCCCATACGTGTTAAAAAAATAAATTAATTATTTTGGACGTAAAATTTCCCGTTCTTTCAGAATCCAATGTCAGAAATAGGGATAACCTTGAAAGTTGATCTCAAGGTCAAAAATGATTTCACAGGAAGATGGCTCCCATTGTTCTGATAGATAAAAATGATTTACCCTGCATAAATTTAGGTAATAACCTAATAAATACGATATCTTCCAGACTTATAGTCTGCAAAACTATGTTTTCTTAGATTAGATTAGTCTAATCATTAGAATATTAGTCCGAAAGATTTTGTATTTATTGGGTTCTCACCGAATCTCGAATCGAATTATACATTGCAATGAAACTTTGAAGAACTAACGGAAGCAAGCTGTAGAAGCTATTTATTGTGTTTTACAAACTGGTTGTAAACTAGTTTCTCGCAATGAAGTAAAATGTAGTGGTTGAAGATGCAGCGTACCGTGAAACAGTGAGTTGAAAGTTTAATTTCTTGTTTATTTCACAAGACCATATTTTTATTTCTAAACGATTGGACTCTTAATTTAAAGCAAACGAATCTTTAGAAGAGAGTTAGCTGACACAAAAACTTTTTTATTTTCATACTGTCTTGTATTACGAATGTTTCCGTACACCCAACCCTTTTCTAACTAATTTGAGTTAATTATAAATAGATTTGGATGTAGAATATGTCATAGTTCAGACCAGACCAAAAACCGTATCAAAACATGACTTCTTTTATAATATTTATGGACTTTTAATTTGACACTGGATTTCCTGACGAGGAGAGCATTTGACTCTCGAAACGTCGACTATTATATTGAATAAAGGATCTTCTAAACATCATTATGGTCTTTGGTCTGGTCTGAAGTGTGTCATATTCTACATCCAACTCTATTTATAATTAATTATTTACTCAGACGCATAACATCGCTATTTTCCATCCATTTATTTTAATCTAAGTTATGAAAATTTCCGTAAAAACTACTCGTCTAAATTTTTTAAAAGTCATTATTGTCGGAGAAAGAAAAAATATAACAGTCAAACATTGTGAATTTAACCAGGATATTTTGAGAAAACATACTTAGCAGAAAGAAGGTGATATAACGTCACATTTGATTATATAATTAGATATTGAGTGATTCTATTCATTATAAATAAAGTCACAGAACGCACCAAAATCTTTGAATTTGAAAAAAAAATAAATTTAATAAGCACTGATAAACATCACTAATGTGCATTCTTTCCGTTTGCAGATTAACGCACAAATTATTGTACTTTATAATGAAGATGGATTCTATAATCTTTCTTTTATATGCGATAATTTCATTTGCTAAAATTCTGATGTTTTTAAAATCAAAATCTAATTCATGATCAAAGGACCAAGCATGTTGAGATAGGCCCGTGTTATTATGGCCGATTCTAGTTTCACCTATGTAAATCTTAGAACAAATTTTACATTTTATGAGGTACACAACACCCGATAAATTTTCCATTGGCTCTAGATCTTTTTTTTTTTTTGTTGTAAAAATTCTCTAATTTATTATTATTTTTTAAATATACGTTTATATTACATTTTTAAGAGAACTTCTAATTCTTTCTGATAAAACTTGTATGTACGGAAGAATTAAGCTTTTATCGTTTTTTTGTATTGTTTCTAACAATTTTGACTTTTTACTTTTACTATAGTTTTTATAAATTTCATTTGCTCTTTCTTTAACTATACTGTTTATAAGAGGTAATAGATAATTGTTGATGATTAAAGTTTCTTTGATTTGCTTAATTCTCGGTCAATTAATTTTTATATTAGTTCTATTTTTTGTTCAAAAGGATTGTGTGAGTTGTAATTTAAATACTGGCCAGAAAAGGTTGGTTTTCTATACCAGTTTTTAAGAATTAGTCAATCATCTTTTTTTATCACTGACAAAACAAGGTAGCTTAGAGTGTTGTTTTCCTCAATCTCATAAGTAAATTGGACCGATTCATCGACGCTGTTAAAGTCGCTGACAAATTCTTGATTTTTTTCAGTAAGAATTATAGCAAAAACATCATCTATATAACGTTTATAACGTTTAAAAAACAGTGGCTTAAATTTTAAAAGTGACAACGCTCTTGATTCTTTATCTTCTAATAGGATATTCGATATGACTGGAGATAATGGAGACCCCACTGGGCAGCCTGATGTTTGTTTGTAATAGCATTTTTTTAAAGAAAAAACTGTGTTTTTGAAAACTGGTCTACCCGCGATAAGTATTTCGTTCTTTGAGATTTTGTTTAAATTTATATATAGATTTAATGTTTCTTCTACACATTCCATCGCCAAATCTAGAGGTATATTGCCACACATGGACACCACGTCCAGAGACACCATGGAATGGGAAGAAGGAATTTTTATGTGTTTTATTATTTCTCTAAAATTCCAACTATCTTTTAAAAATGAATCTGTAGTACCTTGAACTGGTTTAAGAACTTAGGCTGAATATGACGATAATTTATATGTTGGAGAACCAATGGATGACGCTATTAATCTCCATTTTAAATTAGGTATAAGATTTATTGTATAAGATTTATTGTGCCACCTAGTAACAACCTTATTGCATTTTTCTTCTATTGTAGAAACCAAGTTTGTTTGAACTTTTTTATATAAAAATCCATTACTCAACATATTTTCGACATATGTTATGTAATCTTTTATATTAGCTGCTACATTGCCTTTATCGGCTTTTAGAAAAATGAGGTCTTTGTTTTCTTTGTGATAATCTGCAATTTTTTCAACAAAGTTATTATCATTAAATTTATTTTTTCATTATGGTTCACAATTAATTTTGTAATGTTTTTTATAATTTCTAGTTTTTTAGATGTGTCCAAAGTTGGGATGCAATCTTCAACAGAAGAATGATGTTGTTAGTAGGTGGTTTGTTTGATTTAAATGGAATTCTAAATTTATTGCCTAAAGATAGTTTCTCAGCAATGTCTGCTGGGATGTGTTTGTTAGAAAGGTTAACCTAATATTTCTGATGACTTCGTTTTCTTTAAAAATTTTGTTTTATGTGAAAGTGTATTATTAAATGTAAAAATTGAATTTTATCAAAAATGTATGTTTTTACAGACACTATTGTATTGAGGTTATTATCTTGAAGAAGGTCCAAAGACGGGTCGAAACGTCGATTTATTTATTTAATGACTTGAATAAACATATATACATATATTGAACGTATGACCAAAATGATTTTTTAATCTCTATAAAGGAGATATTTCCATATGTATATTATCAGTTATTTGTAATATAGGGACCCTAAGTTGCACATTTTTGTTCGAGTACTGTAATTCACACGAGGCAATGTGTCACTCAGCGGCCGAGGACCACACAGTATTTTTCACCACACCACTCGATTATAAGTACAAATATGTTGCGTAGAGTCATAATCTAAAAACCAGAAAGGGAAACCAATACAATCCACTTCAATTCATTACAATCCAATCCGTTCGAATCCAATTCAATCCGACTTAATTTATTCCAATTTAATTTAACTCAATCCAACACAACCCATTCCAATTTAAAGCAATCCTATTTATTCTAATTCAAATTCAGTCCATTCCAATCCTATTCATTTGAATTCAATAAAATCAAATTTATTCCATTTCAATTCAGTACAATACAGTCCACTCCAATCCATTTCATAACAATCCAATCTAATCCAATTCATTTTAAACCAATCCAATGCAGAGTTTCCAAAATAGTTTTTTTTAAACTATTCGTTTACGAGAAATTCACAAAAAGTGTTTTAAAAGAGTGTAGCCTAGTGCATCTTTTATTTTTTTTAAGTTTTTTTATTCTTATTATAAGTTGCAAAAGTAAGTTTATGACAATTTCACATTTTCTTTGTAACAAAAAATCAAGAAATAATACTCTGTGGGTATGTTTGTTTATAGAGTTTAATAGTTAATAGTCTGTATACTTTAGACATTAGGTTTATAATGTTATAATTAACTATTTAATTCAAAATTTTCTTAAAATTTAAATAAAAGTTTATAAAATAAAAATTTAAATAAAAATGACGTTAAAGGCGTCACAATAATACTGCATTTTCATTTCCTTGTGATTAACATACTTCGGAACTGATTGCTATTGTGATTCACACCTATTTAAACAAAATTGAATACGGCGCGGCAAAAGCTTTCAAGATTAAGCATTAAATAAATTATTGAACTGTTTAAATGTATATATGATGATCGGTTTAATTTAAATAAATATTTACATTATATTAAATAATAATATTTAATCCATTTTCTCATTCACCAGTCGTGTCATTGACTTTTTAACACATTATTCGCTCAAACATTTTACTTGCAATCACCATTACTATTCAAAAATATTTTCTTCGAAACTTGGAATTCATAAGATTTAAAAGGCACAAAAATTGTTTACTATGCAATTTAATTTGTAGTTTTACATACTCTAATTATTATTATATTTATATGAGACATAAGTGGTATATTTTATATTACTCCTTCTGATCATGTATATCTTTTTAAATTTTTTGTCATTGAGGTATTAAATATTATTAAATTTTTAAATTGACTACATTAATAATGTAAAAAATAAATAATTTGTTTTAACTAGAACCAATGTTAAATGAAAGTCGAGTTTTTAATTTATTTCAAGTTACGTTTGGCAGATCCCATCGCTTTTCAAAAGAATTAGAATCTAAATATTCTCCCTGCCTAATCGAGGTTTCCAGAAAGAAGCACAGAAATAGCATTCCTAGGTATTGAAATTGGCAATACCTCTGAATGCAAGATTTCTCACTGGAATAACTATAAAAAAAATGTACTCAAAGTTAACCAACATTTTTAAGAAAATAATTCCTTCATGTTAGTATTTTCGGATTAAAATAAGTTGGTAAATCCGATTACCGATTCCCGAGTTTGCAACAACTAAGAGGAAAACGAAGTTGCAGAATCAATTCAAACTTTGGCATGTGAAAGTTTACGAAGGGTATTAGATCTCAATATTAAGTCGTACAAGTGCGTGGTAGATTGTTCCTCAAGTTGAATGGCCTTGAATCTAAATTAGACTCAATCTTAATCAATATATTTGGTTGAAATTTGTTTTTTTTTTAAATAATTTTTTTAACTCAAAACTTAATTATTCTATTTTTGTTAATAATTTCTCGTCTTTAGTTGAAAATATATCTATTAAATTTTTCAATGAGAATTTATCTGTATTAGGGTTAAAAATTCAAGTACTCTGTTAAATGTTAAACTACTTTGTTTGAGGTTTATTTGACTGGTGGAAGATTGGACTTTTCTTTTTGAAAACTATTTTTTTCTTAAAAAATTATGTTTTTTAACTAAAAAATGAGCTATTTCATTTGTGGTCAAAATTTTTTAATTTAACTTGTTCTTTGAAAGTTGAAATACTTGATCAAAAAAATTCATTTTAGTGGTTGTAAATCAATCTCTCTGGTTGAAACTTAACTATTTTCAGGAAAATCGTCGTTTTTGTTTAAAAATTCAACTTCTTGGTTAAAAATTAATCAATTTTGGTTAAGCATTCAACGATTATTTTTTTAATTCGTCTTTTTTGGTCGAATTTTGCTTTTTTTTAGTAATAATTAAAATCTTTTTGGTTGAAATATCAACTATTAGATTTTCCGTCAAGACTCGTCATTTCTAATTATATTCTACTATTTTTTATTTAAAATTAAAATCTCTCTTTGTTTCAAATTTCAACAATTAAATATGCTTTTAATAATTACCCTTTTTTTATTAAAAATTCAATTGTCTGCTCAAAAATTCGTTTTTGTGTATTTAAAATTTAACGATTTGGTTGAAAATGCAACTTTTTGTTTTTGGTTGAAGTTTAATCTCATTTTTTAAAGAAATTTGCTATTTGGTTGAAAATTTATCTTTTTTGGTTGGAAATTCCACTATTTTTCATGTTTTTGTTTTGAAGATTTAACTATCTATTTCAAAATTCAACTCTTTGTTTGAGAATTTAGGCTTTTGACTGAAAATTCATCTTCTGCTGTTTGGTTGTAAATGCAACTGTGTGGTCAAAAATAAATTTTCTGTTCTTGTGTGAATGTGTTTGATTAAACATGGTATTATTAAATCATAATTCAGAAGTCCAAAATACTTTAGAAAAGGCTCATTTAACTTAGGAAATACAAAAACTTTGAAAAATTGGAAAATAAGTTAATATATATTCTGGATGGCGTTATCGCCTTTCAAATTTAAGGCAAATTGTGTATAGGTCACCCGGTTAGTAGTCCCATACCATCCATCGGTATTATACATCTGAAATAGATCTAGCAATATTTTAATCTTAATAAGCACAATATTCTGTTTCTTGCCTCAGCATAAATTTTTTCCTAGACGTAGAAAAAATCTCAAACCCGAAATCAATAACTGAGAGCCCAAATCGTTTTTGGTTAAGTAGAGGTTTACGAGAGGAGTAGAAAGTTATAACGTATTTCAATCGCTATCGCTAATCGATCGTTTATCGGTGAATGCTGAGCGATTTTTGAACATCAGGGCGACTATTCAAGTTGCACCTAAAAAAAATCTTTAAAAGAAACAAGCAAGTTCTTTTAGCGATTTTCTGGCAGCAGTCACTAGACTTCGAATGGCAGATATAACCACTGGATTGGAATAACTCACTTTGTCGTAGTTGATACGAAAAAGCTTCTAGTTCCCCCTTTAATACATAGTAAGAAAACTTGGTTTTATTTCAGAATACTCACTGAGGTGCATTAACCGTTCAGTAGATGTAGCGTATTTCAGTCAGACGTAGGTGATTGAAAATGTGGAAACACGAAATGGACCGGCGATATCAAAGTAAAAATATTTTGTAGGAATTGCTTTTGGTTTGTAATTATTTTTAAAAACATTTTATACTGCAGATTATATCAACATTGAATTTAATAATCTCGTGTAAATTATATTATTTTTATAGAAACTATGCATTTCAATCAACATAATTTAATTTTCTTTATGGCACCTTGTGCAGCAATCTACACTATTTCAAATCCCTTGAAGAAACTTTAAGTTCTTTAAGATAAAAAAACGGCGCGATTTTTTCGAAAAAAGTAAAAAGCAATTCTCTGGAAAATTTCACCTTTGATTGTTCTATTCGCTTTATTTAAGATAATTAGTAACATGAGGGAGATCACCTTTGAGCTTCGTATTTGCTAAACTATTCCTGCATATCAAAAATCTTTTTTTTATAATACAAAGTTAATTAAAATAAATATATTATTTTGAACATTTATAATATGATGTTGCAATCTCGGTTTTAATTTTATTACAAATTTTTAGAAGGCTTACGTTGTTACGTTTTTTTGAAATGATGAGGAGCTGCATAATTTTGCAACATAAATAAAACTTCTGAACCTTGCAAAATGCCAAAAAAATAATTACTTAAATAGAAACATTCAGAACTATGGAAAAAATTTTAATTACCGAAACAAATAATACTACCAGAAAGACTGAAACTATGAATGATTATTGATTAATGAAACTATGAAAATACTGAAACTCAAGTTTCTAAAATTTTTAAACCAGAATTTTTTAAATCTCCATATTTCAATTAAACAAAACTAGTGAATTCCTCTAAATTTAAAAATACAAAAATTTTGTCTTCCTACCTGTGCACGTATACCTGCAAAATGAAATACTCACCAATGTAAAAACATTATAAAAATTTTTTTTCGGAAATTTGAGACTTCATTAAATTGGAATTTCGGAAATTTGAAAATTCAGAGTTTAAAATTTCCGTACTTATGTAATTTCAGGAATTTAATGAATTTGTCAATTCCTCCTTTCTAGATTTTGTCTAGATACATTTTTATTATCAAAATATTTTAATTTTTTCGATATTCACCAAACCTTGTGACAACAAAATTTACTGACTGAACTTAAAAGTAAAATTATTCATAACAAAACAATTAACATGTTAATTTCATGAACGATTTCATTTAATATTTAAAAGATCTAATATTTCTACATTTTGTAAAAGTATATGTTGTAAATATTAACGTTTTTATTTTTTTAGTGCATAGAACTAAGAATTTAAAAAAAAGAGTTAATATTTTGCCTCACAGAATATCTCCCTAATATTATCATGAATCTGAAAAAACTAAAGGTGGCCTTTTGAGAAAATTCACACATATAGATAATCAAAGCGATAAATCTTCGTTAAAAAATGCTACTACATGTGGGAAAACGCTAACACACCCTATTATTGTTTAATAATATAATATATATTCTTTGAAATTCATTAATTTGTTAATAAAGATAGCCATTGCAGACGAAAATTACTAACATAACTTAAGAAAATATTGTTAGTAAATTCTAAATCTTTTTTAAATTAAATTATTATTTGGTGGAAACCGCTATCTTAACCTAAATTTGAACAACAAATTTTTATTTTTTAAATTTAATGATTTTTTATTTTAAATTCCTATTTGTAGCATAAAGTTCTAACAAAACCTAAAATTGTTTAAAAGTTGTGAATCTTTTTTGAAATACATAAAATATTATATTGCTTAAATAAAAAATACTAATCTGCGATAAAAAACAATTGAAAAATCCAAAATTGTTCAAAATTGGATTTGATCTAATTATTTTTTATTATTAATGCCAATTTTAGTTATATTATATATCAACATAGTATAATTTTCTTAAAAAATTGTAAAGATAGTTTGAATACTAATAATGTTTTTCAAAAAAACGCCAATAATTTCTGAAAACAATCTCTAATATAACATAAAAGAAAATTCTTGAAAATATTTAATCTTCTTCGACGTCTAATGATTTTTTTTAAATAAACGATATTCTGTAAAGACGCTAATAGAACGTGAACTGTTAGAAAATTGCAAAACTATTATTTTAGAAATTTCCGAATTTACCCCACATGTCGAAATTACCCCATTTGCCGGTAATGATTTTTATTTTAAAATTTTATATTTCGGTAAGAAAAGCTAAAAAGCAAAAAACGTAAATTGATGAAAACTTTCTTACCTTGGAATTCTAATAATTCTTTATTAACAATATATATTCCCGGTGCAAAGGGCTAATAGAATCTAAAATTGTTGCAAATCTGTAATATAATTATATCAGTATAATATTTTCAATAATTTATTTAATAATTAATTTTAAATTATTTTTTCAATTAAATAATTTTCAAGGCATGGAATGAATTGAACAGAAATAACGACATTAGTATAAGATGGATGAAGAAACATAACTATGCAAATAACTACATTTCCATAAATAATTATAACCTAAAATCTTTTTTTTATTTTTATGCTTGTGTTCATTTTATGAATCAACTTTTAAATTAAGTAAATTCAAGCTTGACTATAAGCCTACAACATCCTTTACAGGTATTGAAGTTTTCAAGAACAATAATGGGGAGATTTTCCAGACATATCGTTACATCACTTGTTAGAATCTTTTAAAATTTTTTTGTGCGCAAATCGTCTACAAATTTCTTTTGTATTTTTCCGCTGGATCGTAATTTCTCTGGACGAAGATATTTTATCTGAACTATTTAATTATTATGTACTAATGGCCGCAATGTTTGATAATTCTTGAATAAAAATCGCAGCTTCAAAAAAGGGGAAAATTGTACAATATTCTTAAATATAGGGATTACAGTAAATTCTTTTAAATAGGGGAAAAGGAGGAACTGAAAATTTACTATGATCCCTGAATAAAATAAACGTCATATAGGATCAAAAAAATTTGTCATTTAAACTATCGCTCTGATTTGAAGATTTTAGAACCTTTACCCTCAAAATTATATCAATAAGAACATATAAGTCATATAACATAACATAACATATAACATATAAGTCTGATAAATATTGTACTATTCATCAGTTTTTATGATTCTGAAAAAATGCAATTTAAAAATTAAAAATTTTAATAATAGGACACTCCACATGCGGAAGGCTAATCTTACCAGTAAATTAAGTTAATTATTGACGCGTAAATTAGAGAAAGTATCGAAATCTCCTTCCAGATATTTAATGTCAAGTTAATCAGAAGATAAACAAGATTATTTGATATGAACGGAATCGTCCTTCATAAAGGCACTAATAGTCTTTTTACAATTTCTAAAGTGCTACGAGTAGCAATTAACAGGTTCACAAACTCTAAATATCCTACTTACTACACAATAAAAGTTTATTTAATGTATAATTATCCAGTCGACAGTAAGAGCCGTTTTAAGTACCTCATCACTTTAGCGATTCCAGACTTGAAGGAATTTTTTACTTTGATTGGGTTTTACGGAACTTAATGGTTTGTTTCACTTTTATCTATCCCAAACACTGATTTTAGATGTGAATTTTGACTGTAACAGTTGTTGTGCTAATCAGAATCTATATAAACTAGAAAGCAAAACATGAAACTAAACCCTTCAGATGTTCACAATCTTAAATTTGATTTTTGCATTTCTAATGATCTTTGTTTAACAATATTAATTGGACATAAAAACTAATAAAATATAACAAAAAATTGTTGAAGATTGTTAATATTATTTCAAACTTAATAATTTTGGTTAAATTAACCGAATTCCACTGAAAATTTTAACTAAGCCTAAAATTATTCCAAAATTGTTAATAATCTTTGAAATCTGCACCGATTTTCGTTTAGAAATGAGAGCATAGCATAAAACTATTCACATTTTTTAATCGTCTTTAAAATTCAATGTTTATCTTAAAATTTAAAATACCCTTCTTTGAAGAAAAGCACTAATATAACATAACAAAAAATTCTGTCGACTTTTAAATCTTCTTTAAAATCTAATTAGTTTTCATTAACACTTACAATTTTGTAGAATAAATATTAACAACAAATAATTTATTAAGGACTAAAAATATTCTTTTAAACTTAATACTTTTTGTTTAAAATAACCAAATTCGAGTAAAAAATAATAAAATAGCCTAAAATTGTTTCAAATTCATAAATGATCTTTAAAATCTATACCGATTTCCATATAAAACCGTCACCATAACCTAAACCGACAAATGAAAATTTCTTAAAAATTTTGTATCTTTAAAAAAAGTAATAAAAAGCACAAATGATGCTTCATTCGTATGATGTTTTCTCTAAGTTTTTAATTAAAAATGGAAGGTATGAAAGAACTGTTAAAAGTCAATCAAGTTTGTAATAAAAATGATTCTGAGATTTTTAAAACATATCATTCTACCATTTTCTTTAGATAGGAATAATAAAATTATGTAATTATTTTTCTAATTCCGCAGCACGTTCCCCATGCCTCATAAAAACTTTCTTTCACGAAATTAAGTGCGCAACGTCGAAAATAATCTTTTTAGGAAATATGAGCGTTCAACGAATGAAAATTTAATGAAAGAAAAAGATACCTCGTGAAACGCAAAGTTATCTTCTTATTTCCTTTGCGCAGAAAAGTTAACAAAAGTAACTTTTATCTTTCAGCAAGGTTAAATGAGAATAGTTCGGTGAAAATTGAATTCAATACTTCATCTGAAAGATTCTTTTGAATGCCAAAAGGAAATTCAATTTTTATTCGCTTTGAAGTGAATAGCTCCACTTAATGAAATGAAACTTTTACGGAAACAAAAGGTTTGTCTGGTACAATTTTATTAGAAAAAAATTTATCTGAATTCCATTTCCGAGAAAAAAAGCAATATCATTATTTTTTATTAATTTCATTTTGATTCATTTCGTCGCTGAGTAATTGAATTTTGTACTTTGTATAAAACAATGCTTAAACGTCTAGAACTTTTGTCCTAATTAAAATAGTTATTATTTTCTTTCCAGAAAATGTAAAAGTGTTTTAAAATTATAAAACTGGCGGTTATTTTTCTGAAAATCTGAAAAGTAGATTTTCTTAAGAATCCGACTCTCATATTTTTTGTTAATTTTTTGTTTAAGTAAAGCTTTCATAAAAAAGATCTCTTATAATTGTATGTAGCCTAATTAATTTTTTTGTCTAGGATAATTATTCTCATTAAATCGAATTTACTAATTTTTCTCGCAAACAAGAAAACATATGAAGCAATGTTAAGATAAAATTTTTCGCGGACAAAAAATAATTTGACTATGCAAAAATTATTGATTTACAATTGCAAAACTCTTGAATTTTAAATATATAGGATTATAAAATTCCTTGGAATCTTTTCAAATATACTGATATCCTTAAGAGCCTTACAAATACCTTGCCTTTCCTTAAATTTTTGAGGTCTTTTAAACATTTCTTAGAATATACATATATATATATTTTTTTTATCCCGAATTTTATGTGGGGTGTATAACTTTTGTGATCTGGAGAAATTTGGCGAAATATTTTGAAATATTTTTATAAATCTCGTCAAACCTTTAAATCCCTCACTGCTATTGAAAAATCTTTAAAGTCCATTCAATTAATATAAAGTTCCTTGGGATCTTTTAAAATATATTGAACTCCTGGAGGTACTATAAAATCCTTTAAAATCTTTTAAGATTCTAGGAAATTTTTGACAATCTTATATATTTTTTAAAATTTGCTAGCATTATTAAAAGCTTTGGGAATTCCTTGAAAGTTTTTAAATCTTTTAAAAATTTCTTAGAATCTTTGAAATCCTATGAAATCCTTTGAGATTCTAAAATATTTATTAAAATTTCTTATTAGGAGCCTCTGATTTTCCTTAAGATTGCTGAAACCCTTAAACATAAGATAAGATCCTTTAGAAATGCTCTCAATTTTTTTAATAATTTTTTTCGCAAAGAGAAACAGATACCTGAAAAATTCAATATAATTATTTGCATATTTAAAAAAGTCTTATAAAAAATTTCTCACAGAAGAAAGACGTTTTATGAACTTTGTGTGAGCTAAACCTTTTTTCAGGCTGTAAGAATTTTTTTCCAAATATAAAATTTTTTAATTTTTTGTAAAAGATGCAGGATAACTTTTTTTAGTCGTGCAAAATTGATCAGACCTTTTTTTGTATCTGACGTTGTTTGGAAGAAAAATTAGGAAATTTAATTTTTTTTAATTCTCCTGGCCACAAATGTTATTCACCTTTCATAAAACTCATAACATTTTCTTTTTTCTGATAAAAAGTACAAGATTAAAGTGCAAAGAGCATCAGATACCTGAAAAATTCAAGATGAATATTTGCTAATTTAAAAAAGTCTTATAAAAAATTTCTCACATGAGAAAGATGTTTTATGAACTTTGTGTGGGTTAAACCTTTTTTCAGGCTGTAAGAATATTTTTCCAAATATAAAATTTTTTAATTTTTTGTAAACAATGCAGGATAACTTTTTTTAGTCGTGCAAAATTGATCAGACATTTACAATTGTAAAAAAATTCACCTGGCCACAAATGTAATTTAGCCTTCATAAAACTTATAACATTTTCTTTTTTCGTAATAAAAAGCACAAGATTTAAGTACGCATAACTCAGCGTAAATTTTTTTGCAAATTAATAAAATATGCATTGTTTAGTTTCCTCTCAAAAAACCACATATTTTGTGCTCTAGAGATGCTGCAACTTTGAATGTAAAACCAGCCTTATTTAAAATATTTTCATTCTAAGTAATTGTATTTAAATATTTGTTATAAAAAGTCTGGAAGTTTTAACAATGGCATACTTCATCACGAAACGACACACCAAATTAAAAAATTAAACTTCTAATATCATTAAAAACCAATTATTTCGAATATGAAAGTGGTGGCAATAAATAATAATAATTAAACAAATGGTCAACGTGGTCAGAATGGTCAAATTTACATTATCAAACAACTACAGCACCAACTTTAGAGTAGATTTTTAAAAGTATAACTTCTTTCAACTTTGAAATTAAGACTTTTTAATGGTACTCAGGACTTAGGTACACAAGTTATTCGGTGCCTTTACTTTGATGTCTTATAAAATTTTGTCAAACTTGAATTTTTTCGGCGTAGGGTAGTTTTAAAGGTTAAAAATTGAGGTGTAAAACACAATGCAATAAGTGACGGTCCTGCGGACTCAACCGAACAAAATTATTATGAAAAAAATTATGCTTGTCTAAGGATATTTCGACGTATTTAAATGACAAGGTGCCACCTCAGCAGAACCAAATAAAAAGGTTCCCTACGTCAATTTGACGTTCCCAGGTCGTCAGTTTGAGACACAGCACTCTTTTTGCATTCCAATTGAAAAAACATGCAGCTATAAAGCGACTGAAATAATTCGGTCAGGCTTAAGAAATAAAACATAAATAAATTAATTAATAATAAAAAAAACATAAAACGTGTCCAAAGTGAGATCTAGAGATTTCTCAATTCTAATTTTTGAACTGGAATGCAAAAAAGCATACATCATCTCAAGTACTCCTTGTTGAACATCATTGGATCTTCAGAACATCATCGGCGTCTTTTATTGTTGGCCTGCAGTATGTCATGCTTAAACTTTTTACACTTCATATAATTTATTATTTTCTCATACACATAAAATCGTTTTACAACATGTAATAGTAAGCTATTTTTAAACATTTCGAGTGATCATAGAAGCAGAGCTTTATTAAATGTCGAGACAAGTGTTGCACAAAAGGTGCGGAATTGAATGAATAAAACATATTTAGCATCGAATGGAGATCGACGAGAGATGAAAGGCCATCACAGCCGCCTTTTGAAACGAGACCTCATTCTCTGGAAACAAAGACAAAAACTGTTGAAAGTAGGAAAGTTTTAATTGCGTCGACCGTCAGCTAGCCAGTTTTCAGTCCTTTGATGCTGAATTCCTGAATCTCTTTTTTCATTCACCCAACAAAATCAAGCTCCTAGACGTATACTAGCCTGATTGAAGGAAGAAAATTTTCCTGGCAAATGTTTGACTATGCCAAGTTGCCAGAGTCTCTAAGAAATCGGGAAAGTTCTTGCTGGAAAATCCAGCATTTGGCAACTCGCCATAAAACTTTCCATGGTTTTTTGCTCTTTAGGTGTATGGTGTAACTCAGAAAAACAGACTTCTAAAAATGATCAACTTATTTAAATTAATCATATTCACCTTACTGGCATTGCCTCATTATTAAATTAAAATATAAGCTATAATTTAAATTTCTATAAAATATAATTAGTAATCATAATTTCAAATAAATATTGAAATGGATACATCAGCAGATACAAATTTACTGAATTTTTACCTTTTAAAAATTTAAACTTGAATAATATTCAATTGCAAATTATTAAAATTAAAACCTCCACAATTTTTAAGAATAACAATTGAAAATTCTACAATGTTATTGAGTTGCAATTAAAAATTCTTAAATTTGAAGATATAAAATTGTCAAATTTAAAATTATTTAGTTTTTAACATTTATATTTAAAAGTAAATAATATGGAAGATTTTCTCATATTTAATTTTGAAGATTCATAGTCGAAAATTTTTCAGTTTTACACTTTGCAAGTGAAACTTATCTATTTAGTTAATATTAAAATTAAAATTTCGAAATTTTTCGATGTAGTGATTTGAAAAATCAAAAGTTGAATTTTTATTTATAAATCTTCGAAATTCAAGACATTTTTAAAGAGTTGCAATTAAAAACTTTTAAAACTGAAGATGTAGAATTAAAAATTTCAAATTTTAAAATTTTGAAGATTTATATTTAAAGGTATGTAATATGAAACAATTGCCATATTTAATTAGGAAGTTTCATAATCGAAATTTCTTTAATTTTACAATTTGCAATTACAGTTTTTGAATATTTTAGACTCATAATGGAAACTCAACTATTTTAAACTAAATAAAAATTGTGAAATTGTTTGAAATAATGATTTGAAAAACCACAAGTAAAGTTTAGCAATTCTAAATTTTATAGATGAAGACATTTCGAAAGTAATGCATCAAAATCCAGAATTTTTAATTGTAAAACTTATAATATTCACATTTTGAAGTGTTAAGTGTGAAAATTAGAATCACATCGATTTTGAAAATGCTTTATTCTAAATTCTACAACTTTAAAGAGTTCAATTGAAAACTTTTGAATTTAAGAAAAGAATAAATTATTTCTTTTAAATTTTGATGATTTTGGAAGTCAAAACTTAAGTTTGCATTCTAAATCTTTAAAATTAAAAAAATTGCAAATATAATACAAACATCCTCAATTATTGTAATTCGAGAAAATGAAAAACTCCTCCACTTGAAAAATTTACAATTTTAGGTTCTGCAATTTTTAAGAGTTGAAGTTTAAGTTACTTAAATTTTGAAAATATAGAATTATAAAATTCCCTGAAATTGATCAAACCTTTCGAAAAATTCTTTGAATACTTCCCAAGACCATAAAATATTTCCGGTCCTTTGAAATCTTTTAAAATGCCTTGATGTATTTTAAAGTTCTTGAAAGTTCTTTGGCAACTTTTAAAATATCATAAAATCGGTTAAATCCTTTAAAACCTCCTAAAAATTTTTTATATTTTTATTATCGATTGAAAAATTCATTGTAATCTTTTTAATTCTCATTATCTTTTCAAAATCCTTAAAAATCCCTTAAAATTCTTTTAAATTTTTGAAATCTATTAAAAATCTATTTAAAATATTTTGAATATTCCTTGGAGCTCTTTAAAATACCCTAAAATATTTCGAATCCTTTGAAATTTTTTTAAACACCTTAAAATTTGTTGAAGCTCTTAACAAAATTTGGAATCTTTTAAAAAGTCATAAAATCTTTTAAATCCTATGAAATGTTTCTAAATACCAGGAAATCACTTGAAATTTCGTAAATCCTGGAAATTATCCTAAAATCCTATGAAATCATTAAAAATTCCTGAAAGTTCAAGTTCTGTTACAAATCACTTGAAATCATATCAAAATCTTTCGAAATCTTGGAAATCCCATACATAATGAATTCTTTTTAATCCCTTTAAATCTTTGAAATAATATTAAAATCTTAGGAAACTTTTTGAATACTCACTAGCTGTTAAAGTTTTTTTCAAACTAAAGATTTTTAAAGTAGACAAATAAACCTAAAAATTGTATAGACAAAAAAGAACCCTGAGATAGAACAAAATCTGATCAAATGGTTTGATGAATCGAATAATTTTAAATTCAGAAGATTTTGATTTTGTTTTGTAGTTATGCATTCAATATCCTAATTCAACATTTTATTATGCGTAAATATTGTAGTTTCTAAATTTTGAAATATATTTGCTATCCGTGAACTGATCAGAAACTTGATGTTTTAATTTAAAAAAGGGAATACTTTATTTATTGAAAAAATTATAATTGTGGGCCGTAATGGAAGAACCAATAATATGTTAACATTCTGGCTTATCTCAGTAACTCTACTCTGAGCGCAATAAAGTAATAAACGGCTTTGTGATCCGGGCTCTCAATTATTTCATGAATTTCTTCTATTCTACTTCACTTTTGATTCATATTTTCAAGATTTCAGTAACTAATTAAATTAATAAGAGACTGAATCTCTCTGAAGAGAACTTAAAATAAATAATTCGTCCGAAATTTTGAGAAGAAAAATACTTCTTTCAAAGTTTCGGACATCCGCTAATGGATTTCAGAGTATTTTCTAAGTTCAAGGCTAGAATTTCCAGGACACCATCTATTCTCGTCAATAATGCCCTATACACTCTCGATAAAGTTTCAATCAAGTTCTGACAATCAGAATTTGCACGAAGTTGCCCTGACAGAATTTTTCCTCCTTCGTCGAAGAAGTTTGAAAATTCTCGCAATACGGAAACAACTTCTCTCTATCCTCAAGCACTCTCTTTCTCTCGCGCCTTTCATTCGCTGCTAGATATTATCCACCGCGAATGAATAGAAAAAAAGTTTCTTGAACGCGAGGCGAAGAATCATGGCAGCAAACTTTCAGGTGGGTTGAACACGCTGAATTAATATTCTCTTGCAGGCAAGAAATGATTTTCTTAAGGAAAAAACCTATGTGAGCCACTGCGAAATTAAATTTACCTTAACTTTGATTTCAGTCTTTCAGATCTTTACCAGCAGAAAAGATCACCACATAAATTAAAGAAAGCGAAATAATGTTCTTTCTTCAAAAAAATATATAATTTCGGAGGGTTGCAACAGATCAGCGAATTCCAAAAAGTAAGAGGTTATTGGGAAAAACCTGATAGTGTTAGGAAGTCTTTAAAACATTGAAGTGAAACTTGATTTTATTATTTTGTTAAAATTTAAATCATTCTGTTAAAAATGCATTATTTTTAGTTTAAAATTAAGACCTTTTTTTAAATATTCATCCTTTTATATTGAAAACGCATCTATTTTGATTGAGGATTCAAGTACTTTAATAAAAATTAGTTTTTTCCTAAATTCCCTATTTTTGACCTAAAATTAAAATCATTTTTTTTTATGAACTTCTGTATTTTTTGTGAAGAACCCTATCTAATAAAAATGCTACTACATACTTGAAAGGAGGACATGTCATGTCACCTGAAACATGTCATGAATCTGTTTGTTTTAATATTTAACTATGACGTTGACATTTTTTTACTTTATTTAAATTTATTTTTCATTTGTTTTTCGCAAAAAAATATTTTTTATCATTGAAAATTTATAAATTCTTGTTTTTTATCATAAATTTATCTTTTTACAATCTCATCAGAGAAGGTATGTATGTGTATGTAGATTTGTATTTTGTTAGCACGATAACTGTCGAAAGAACTGACATATTAAATTGACCTTTGGCATACTTTTTTAGTGTTCAAACTAAAGTTCAAATTCGTTAGTCTGCCATTTTTGATGGAAATTCAAAAAGTGAGTGTATTATAAAAATTTTTCAGACCACTTTATTTCAAGATTCAAAAATTCTCTTTACAACTGTTTATAGTGCTCAAAAACACAAAACAATTTCACCTGATGACTTCTTTTGCAAAAAAATTAGCACAGTTATAGCACTTACAAAATTCGAAAAAGCAAACGAAAATAAACATTTTAAGCCAAACAAAGCACGCCATGAAATAAAGTCAAGAAAAAAATGTTTCTTTTTGAATGCCCTACAAGATTATCACAAAAACTTTTTGTATTTTCTTGAAAAATTCAATATTCAAATTTTGACAGCATAAATCATAATAAAAAATAAAAAATTTGCTTTTTTCGGTCAAACTATGCAAAATACAGTAAAAGGCGAGTAGAAAAAAATTAGCACTTGAAAACGATCTGAAATTTTTGTAATAATCATTATTTGATAGGATACGTAGCTTTCGCTTTAATCGTGAAAAACATCATTAACAGTAAAAAAACTTCCCGCTACGTGGGTACATTCTCATCACAACGTTTGTATTTTAATTTCTTTTTGGTCTCGTGTGAGTGTTTCAAAAAATTTAATTTTTTATGTTTTAATGCTACATTTTTACAATTAAAAACAAAAACATAACTATCAAAAAATTATTCAATGCAAATTAATTCATTTTTACATTCTCATCAGAGAAGGTATTAGATTTGTGTTAAATTGGACCCACCCAGTTTTTGAAGTTTAAAAAGAGGGAGGCTTCTGTCTATACCGCATGCATAACTTTTAAATCGTAAAAATAAAATTTGAAATAACCAATTTCAGTTTTTGAAAAAGGACAGAAGTGGCAATAAAATGTTGAATAGAAACAGTTTTTTTTTTTCAAGAATGTGTATTTCTTTTAAACCAGACAATAAAAATGCGTGTGCTTTAATAGCAATGAGTTTTATAAATTGTAATAATATATATTTATGGAAATGATATATAATTTTAGGAACAAACTCAAGTGCGAAACACGGGATACGTAATGAGAATGTGTTCTTTAAAGCCGAAGGAGCTTTAACAAATGAGAATCCACAATAACCATATTACTGTTGTCGATGCTTTGATCTTTAGTTTTAAAAAGTCTGTGCACAAGTGTGGGGAATACATAAAGATCGAGCGCCCCCAGGCAGTTTTTTTAGTTAAAAATTCATGTCTAAAGTTGGAAATATAAATTTTTTTGTTAGAAACTTCATTTTCTTGATAAAAATTAAAGTATTAAGTTGAATATTCAGTTTTTAAATTGTAAACGTAACTACTCCATTCTTGCATTAAAATGTACCTGTTTTAGTTAATTTGAGAGAGAACTGATAATTTTCTGGTATAATTTCGATTTTTTTGTTAAAACTTTATATTTATGGTGTTTAAACACAACGGCTTTGCAGGAAATTCGAGTTTTTTTTCTTGAAAATTCAAATTTAAAAAAACAATTTTTTTCCTGTATTGACTGAAAAATATTTCTTGTTAAAAATTCCTCTTCTTGGTTAAAAATTAACCCTTTTTGATTGAGGATTTAATTAACCTGTTGAAAATTTGAATTTTTGTTGAAAATTGAAACTTAACTATTCTGTTAAAAATATATGTATTTTGTTGATAATTCTTATTTTTTTGCTGAAAAAATAATCCTAATGGTTAAAATTACATTTTTTAAGTTAAAAATGTATCTATTTTGTTAAAAGATCAACTGTTTCACAGAAAGCTGTTCCTTTTTGCTTGACATTTTTAAATTGTGGGAAAGACATTTTTTATAAACTTTAAATTCTTTCTTGCCTTAAAATCCGTCTTTTCGTAGAAAGTTTACCTTTTTGTTAAAAATGTATTTGTGTGATTGAAAATGAACCTGCTTTATATGAGGATTCAACTATTTTATTAAAAACTGATCTTTTTTAGTGTAATTTAAATTTTTTTAAATAGAAATAAGAATTTTTTCTGGGTTAGAATATCAGGCAGTTAAAGTACTTTTTAATTCTTCAGAAACACTAGGATTTTGCAAAACCCTGATCCTCCCCTGAGTAGCCTCATGCTCTTTTTAGATGCCCTTTTAACAAATTCACGAAACAAATTTAATTGGCAAAAATTACATAAGAGAGGGTGGCGGGCTCAAAAGTGAACAAAGGAAGTTAAGTGGTCCAAAATTTCAGCAAAAAAACTTCGTTTTAATTTTTAACGTCCCCTATAATTTTTTAATGAAAATTTCCACTGTTTTCATACTCCCGATTCGCGAAGAACAGAGTGCGAAGAACCTATAATTAAACTCATGGATTACTGGCCCTAAGAATTAGGACGTATTAAAATATCGGAAAAGCACTTCCCGAAGCGAGAATTCAATCGACGAACGAATCGGGTTCTATTTTTATTCGCAATCCGAGTCGGCAATCACTCTCTTCTCCTACTCTGAATGTATCGAAATGAAATCAGCAGTTATATCGCGCTGAAATCGATATGTGTGTGTAACAGGCAGTTTTATCTGCAATGAGAAATTGTTTCAACGCATTGAAATGAATAAAATGAAATTAATAACATCGCTGTACTTTGCAATGTGTTAAAACTGTCATTATACCAAACTGGAAGCTTTTGTCTCGACCCTTGTAAACAATTTCCTGTCATTCATTTTTCATAATTGAAGAGAGATCATTCTCTGTCGATAAACAAAGATAAAGTAAAGTTTAAATGTTAATGATTGGCCTTTGAGTGGTAAAGCAGTTTAGGTAATTATTGATAAATCAATATTATGAGTTCAAAATCAGATAGGAGGTAAAACCCAATGCAGCCGATTTTGTACGATACAATAACTGTTGATATCAGTGCACATTTTCATAAACTGAAATTATTACCTACATTCATCATAAAACCAGAACATTGTAAATGGTCATTTTCTGTATCGATATCATAATTTCAAGGGTTTTTTATCCCTTTTAAAACAAAAAGTTAAAAAGATCTACTTTTAAGAATCCAAAAACAATTTTTACACAACTTCATTCATCTGGCGAGAGGTACTTGTTATACTTTTTATTGAAAATTATAAGTTCGTCATGATCAAAATAATTTCCAAAACAAGGTATGTTTAAAAGCTTTTAAATTTGAGAGTGAGAAAAAATGATAATTTCCCTATATTGGGCTATATGAGTCTAAAACTCTAAAATCTCATTTTTTTCATTCTAAAAGTGTTTCCTTAGATTAACCTAGTTCTGAGTCCCACTTCTAACAGATTTACCACTTTCTAGGATAAACAGAATATATGTTAGAAAACGTAGAATTAAAAAAAAAAGTAGATTACTTATGAACTTAAAATTAATGATTTTAATCCAAATAAGAGCAGTTTTGAACGGAAAATTGAATAATGAACTTTCCAGTTCAAAAACCTAATTTTAAATTTGTAAATATGAATTTTTAACTGAACGGACTAATTTCTCACCAACTGCTTGAATCTTTAATCAAGAAGGATAAAATTTTTACAAGAATAAGTACACTTTGAAACCAAAAAGAAGTATTTCAATCCAAGAAAAATTCGACAGTCTTTATAAAAGAGAATAAACCAAATTATTAAATGTGAAAACCGAAAAGGTAAATTTTCTACACAAGAGTTGAATTTTCAACGCAAAAAAATGAATTATCAACAAAAAAGTTAATTTTTGACAAAACAGTGGAATTATTGACCAAAAATAATGTTTTCTAACAAAATTGTTTAATTTTGAACAAAATGATTGTATAAAAAAAAATACAATTTTTAATAAAAAGAAAAAGAATTCTAAGTGAAAAGCATAATAGTATACATTTCAATCAAAAAGAATTAATTTTTAATTGACAGTTGCTAGATTTTTAATCAAAACGATGAATTTTTAACTAAAATCATAAATATTTAACCAAAAAGACCCACTTTCAACCAAAGAGTTAAATTTTTCAACCAGAATATAAATTTTTAAGCAAGAAGTTTACATTTCTGCAAGAAGATGCATTTGTAACATAATATATGAATTTCCAACCAATTAGTTGAGTTTTTCAATTAAAAGATAAACTCTTAACGAAAAATTGGAAACTTAGGATTTCAGTTAAAAAAAGAGCTTGGCCTAGAAAAACTAGATTTCGACCCAAAAGATATAGTTCCAAATACTATTGTGTATCTTCAAACAAGAAAATTAACTTTTAGCAAAGGAATTTAACTTTCAAATAAATAGTTAAATTATTAATTAAAAATATGAATGTTTGAACCAAAAATGGTTTGTCTACTAAAAAGAAATAATTTAAAACTTTTAACTTAAAAAATAAATTTTCAATCAAATAGTTGAATCCTCAACTATTTGATTATTTTTTAAATCTTCTAATAATTGAATTTTCTTGTAAAAAGGATAGGTTTTCAAACTAAAATGAAATAGTTAAATTTCTAGCTGAAAAACTGTTTTTACTTTAAAAAACGATTTTTCAAACAAAATATTTAAATTTACATTTAAAAAATGAATTCTTAAAGGACAATCTAGTAATTAATATGTTAACAATAAAAGATGAATTTTGAATAAAACAGTACAATTCTCAATTTAGAAAGATTCTTTTATTACTATAGAATGAAATTTTTAACCAATGTTCAGAGCTTTCAAGCCAGAAAGGAAAATTTTCTAGAAAAGTATCAAATTTTTAACTCGGAAATATGATTTTTCAAAAAAAAACTTCATTTTAAACTGAATTGTGAAATTTTCTACCAAAATACTTAAAGGTTGAAGCCAAAAAGTAATTTCTTACCAGAAAAGTTGACTTTTAAACCAAAATAATTATGCTCTAGTAATATTGTTTGATTAGGAATAAAATAAATAAGCTTTCAAAGAAATAAAAAAATTTCTAACCAAAAAAGATTAATTCTGAAACAAAATTATAATAATAGACTTTTCTACCAAAAAGAAAAAATTTCAAAGAAAAAGAGTTGGATTTTCATTAAGATAGAAATTTTTTTAACTAAAATGATGAATGTTTAGCTAAAATATTTCAATATTTAGCAATAAATGTAGTTTTTAACAAAAAAAAAAGCAAAAGTAAACCCTGGAAGTAATTTTTTTCACTTTAAAAGCGTTGCATCAGATTTTCCTCATTCCGACACCAACTTCTGGAAAAGATTTACAACTACCTGTAAACAGCAGGGCATATTTTGTACTAATCGGAATTTCGGCTTGAGATAAAAAAATTCAAATTTTTTAATATTGGTATATAAATCTAATTTGATGTGGAAATTACTTTTTTGCGTTCAGAAAGTATTTCCTTAGGTTTACGCAGTTGAAGTTCTTATAAAAATTTAATAATTTCTCGTTACCAAAAAATGTAAAAAATGTCTTCCGAAGCTCAGTTTTAAAATTTCAATGTGCTTTTGTAAAAATTCAAATGCTGTGTAAAATTTTTGTTTATCATTTAGACTCAATTTCGGCATCGAATTTATCAACTGACACGTACTGTGATGAATGAATTAAAGAAAAATTAATTATTATTAATTATTTTAATTAATGTTCACCAAGGGCATGTGGTGAGCTCTCACATCCAATTTAAATGATCTTTCTAGTGCGTTTAAATTTGCTAGAATCTGTATAATTTAAATTTCTTCATGTAACTTAAAATGGGGTCAAGTTTAACTTATGCCATATTTACATTTTAATTATGCACTAATAAGAGTTACCTATAAGATTTCATTTCATGTAAATTTCTTAACACTTGCCGGTTTCGAATTTGCATTACAAGAATAACTACGAACCAACTTTGAATATATCAATAAAGTCTACAAGGTTACATATCTAGGAGATCTTCATATTAAAATATGCATAATTTATATACGAAATATTTAAAATTTCATTCTTTCTGCATTAAAAAATTTATTTTCTAATTTATTAATCTTAACTGACAATTAGATATCAAATATCCATTAAATAATTAATGCTGACAAGAAATTATAATCAGCGATTTTTTTAAACTGATTTACCACAAAAGAGCACTAGGGATTTTCAAACTTTTGCACTTTCAGAAAAATGAATTTCAAAAAATATTAATAAATAGAGCAAACATGTTACTTAGACCAAAACGAAACTCTTGAATTGTTTACTATGAGTATGTTTAAACTTCCGAAATGGAAGATAAAATTTAAAAGCAAAAAAGAAAATAATATGGCAATCCTTTTTGATAAAAAAAAAATTTAAGAATATTCTTTTTGATAAAAAAAGGTACGGATTTTTTTTAAATCTCAAGTTGTAAAAAATCATAAGATTGTGACTACTATAATAAAACTGTGATTTCAAGTATAACTACAGGATTCAAGATAGAGCAACAGAGAGTAAAGTTCGTCTTTCCTGAAACTAACTTCTATTGAGTTTTATTATTTTAGGCCTCACTTTAAACCGTTATCAAGAAAACTTCACGGAATTTTTTTTTCTTTTTAAAACTCAATTTCATTTATTTTTAAAAACGGCTACGTCTCATTTTTGGATTCATATACAACCTAAAATTAAGCTAACTCTGAAAAAGTTACAAATGACAAATTATAAGATTACATTTACAAAATCGGTATAATTTAAATCCCTGAACAAAATACTTATTCGTTTCCAGATGATTGTCAATTGTCAATTTGCTTATTGTTGAAACATAAAGAAAACTTTTATTTCATTTTTTATGTTTTTCTAGCATATATGTTCAGTTACTTAATGTTGGCAATGAATTTTATGGATTTTTCAAAAAGCTAAATGTCACCTAAAATAAGCTACAAATTTGAAAGTGATTTCGATCATAATAAACATTAATAAAAAGTAATTTAAAAGGTGTTATAAAATTTTCTTAACTCTTTTATAAAGTAACTTATGTTTATATTTTTAACAAAAATTCAGGATATCAAAATTCTTTACTAAAGATTTTAGATATTTTTATTTCCTGTTTAATCTCCCATTAAATCTAGAAAAGTTGACCACGAAATCGAAAGGTGTATTTAGTATCAAATCCTGATAATTTTAAAACACTTTAAACGATTTCTTGGCTAGTATAAATTTTAAAAATAGTAAAACAAATTTTATTTTACGGATATTCTTTTTAAATGCACCAAAGTGTTTGAAATTCATTAAAACCTTTAGAAATAATTTTAAATATTGAAAAATCTCTTAAAATCTTTGAAATTCTTTGAAATCCCTCACCTATCGTGAATAAATCCTTTTAAAATTTATCAAAATATTGAAAAATACTGTAAATTTACATGAAATCTGATGACACTCCTGGCAATTCCTTGACAATTTTTTAAATTCATCTTTTAGTAGAAAGTTAGTCTTTCAAGGTAAAAATTCATTTTTATTTTGCTAAAAATGCAGCTATTTGGTTAAAATAATTAAACTATTCTGTTCAAAGTTTAATTTTTTTTTAAAAATCCAACTACTTTGTTAACAATTTAATTATTTTGTTGCAAAATTAACTATTTTGTTTATATTTCATCTTTTTTGGTTGACAATTCATCTGTTTCGTTAAAAAATCTCCTTTTTGGATAAAAATTCATCTTTGGTAGTAGAAAATGGATATTTCTTGCTAGGAATTTGATATATCATTTGACTCCAAATTACCTTTGTTGTTGTAAATTTATATATTTGGCTGAGAGTTGAACTATTTTCTTTGAATTCAAGTAGTTCATTAAAAAAACTGGTGGTTTAAAAATGAGTAAATTTGACTGCAAGTTTAAATGTTCCATTTTTGTGGAAGACTTATCTGTTTTAGTTAAATTTTAACTATTTTGTTGAACATTCATCTTTTATTTGAAAATTAGTTATTCAGGGTCAAAATTTATTTTGTTTGTGTTAAAAAATTTTGGTGGAAAATTAATCCGTTTTGTTAAAAAACCTTTCTTTTGGATTAAAAATGTATCTTTTATGGTAAAAAATGTATCTTTCATGCTTGGAAATTCATCTCCCTTTCGGCTGAAAAATAACTTTTTTGACGTAAATTTAGCTTTTTATGTTGAAACTTCGTTTTTTTTTAATGTATTCTTTGGCGTTACGAGACCTTCACGGCCTTGTTACCTTTGCAGATTCTGTAACAGATTTGTACAAAAGGCCTTCAGAAGAGAGATTCGTATGTTTAAAAAATTATTTTTACTATTATTATACAACAAAGGAAAAAAGGTCAGTATTTCAGATCCCAGCGGAGATAGAGACATTTTTTTCACAATATTAAGATTTATTAATATTTTAATAATATTGATATAGACCAGTCGACGAACAAAATTAACATCTAAAATTGATAATAAATATTCCCTGGTCAATAAAGCTAAGATCAACAATTAAAATATTATTAATTTTCTTTTGCAAAATATAAAATAACATTTACTAGGTCTCGACATCGCGAAATTCGGGATGAGCAGTTAGAAATCTTTATGAGCTTCGGTATTCATCCCGAAATATTAAGTATAGTTCATGCCCTTTTCCAGCACCGCCAATTGTCGGGACGAATAGACGCAGCCAAAATTTTAGAGATGTATTTTCAACAATTAAAAATTATTACGTAATGGATGATTTTAATCAATTCTTAAATTCAAGTTGTATATGACTACTATACTTTTTGGCTGAAGTAAGACGTGAAAAGCTTTTGAAAAAATCATTTATTTTAAGAATAAAAAGTCGGATCTGGACAACTCAATCCGCAGTAATACAAAATTAATACTTTTAAAGTGAAAAACTTAAAAATTATGTGAAAGATATGAAGTTATTTTAATAAAAATTAACGAGGAAGATAATCAGAGAACGCATTACACATAGTAATATCATAAATGATGCTATTTTTTTTAAGAACACTGTGAAAACAAAGTGAATCTAAAATTAATTTTAGGGTACAATATACCTGCAACAAAAATTAGTCTTGGTAGTGTGAATGCCACCACTTCACAATGTATCGTTTCCCTCGGTCACCTACTGTCAATAATTTAAAAATTTTTTGCGGCAAAAACAATCGACGTTGTTTACTCCAACTACAAGCGAGATGGAACACCATCTTGAAATTACCGGCAACAAAATGAATCTGTAGAGATTTCATGGTGAACTTGTTTGCTCTGGCATGTGAGTTAAATGTCACTAATGATATTTTGCATCAGCTTCATTCCCTCATTTTAACGTGATTATCAGCTACAATATAAACAGAATTAATGAATAGTATATTGTATAACTAATTAATTACGTATGAGAAAAATAACAGGTACAAATTCATGAAAATGCAAGTGGGGAAGAAAGGCAGCTAGTTACCTGAATTAACGAGGGAAGAGAGACAGTGAAGCGACGGCTGTTGATAATATAATCAACCTCGTTGCTAATCAGAAGTATTCAACATTTCGATTGTTGATTAGAGCCAAATCGTGCGGAATAATGACTGTGACTGTGAGTTGTAAAAGCACGACAGTGTCTGCGCATCCGGCAAATGGCTGGCACATATATAAATATATACATATATATATATATATATATATATATATATTTATGGTCGTGTACATGCGTGTGTACATGAATATGTGAGTACAGAGCTGCTCCAGCTAACGCCCTGTGTCGTTTGTTTGGTAGTCTTTTACTGGATTTCTGTTATAACAAAGGCAAACCAACCTAAAAGCCGACCATAATTCACGAGATGAGCGATATTTCACGCCTCCAGTTATTCCAATGTCCGCACTCTCCTCTCCTCTCCTACCCCACTCAACTATCCCCTTTTCTTTGCAATTTTCTCAAATTATCTCGTATTTCGCAAAAATACAAGCGAGCATAAAAATGTAATTATTTGCAGCTCCGGGCAGGGATTACCACTTCTTTTTTCAGTCTTGTCGTGCACAGAACTCTGGATATAATTATCTCATTGCGTGAATTATATTACGTACTGTCATGCATGAAAGTTTTTTTTTACGTTAAAGAGCTTTTTTTATTCAGAAAGATTTTTTAATTTCTCATTCATATGCGTCTTAATATTTTTAATTAAAATAAAGAGTGAGAAGAAAACCAAATCAAAATTCTATTTTTCATAAGATGGACGGATGACTAATTTAATAGTCCAGACATCTCGTACAAAAAATACCTTTTTACTGTTTTAGCTAAGTAGAGCACATTTTTTGCTAAAACGGTTAGTTAGAGGTTCTGATGTGAATTCAAATTCTGCTAAAAATAAATAGTACGCGTCCTGGAAATATTTGTGGAACAAGTTAAAAAAATCGGGTTTGCGTAGATTTATCCTTCCCATCACATTTTAAAGCAAAGTGTTCAAGAAAACAATAAAACTATATAAATTCTGAGAAAATTAAAAAAACCTATTTCCAGTTCTTAAGAAATATTTAAGGAATCGTTTCCATTCCCAAAATAAGAAATTTGAAGCCCGAACTACTTTTGGTGTGCAAAATAGCAGTTTTATTTGAAATTGGTGCTAGAGAGGGGCGTTTATTTTTTACTTTTTCAGTATGCATTTTCTTGATTGGATGACTGTCAAGTTTTAAATTATTTAAACAGTTATTGATTAATAGAATTTTCTTTATTTCTTCTGTCAGTCATAAAAATTTAGTATTATCTTAAATAATGTCACATTTTTAATCAATTTAAAAAGGAATAAGTTTCTGTTGACGTTTTCTAACTGCTTTTATCCAGTTTATACTCATCCAGTTTATACAGTTTACCCAGTTTTTATACTCAAAAATTTTTTCCATGCTAAATCATAGATTTCGGAATTTCTTTGAAATTTTTTAAAAGAATTAAACGATGTCAGTTATTATTAGGATATTATTTCTTTCAGAAGTTATGCTTCAATTGTTATTATTATTATTATTTACTTGCACAATTTGTTTGACCGTATTGTGAATAGTTTTTTCTCTGTAGGGTCAATATGGTAGTTAATTTGTGTATTCATAATATTATGAAAAAATTATTAGAAAAATAATAATTGTTAGATCAATTGAGGCAAAAATTCTTGAAGATAACACTACATTATCATAATTTTTCCGAAAACAACCAAATGGAAATTCCTTAAACAATTGCAAAACGTCTTTAAAAAAAATATTACTCCTAAAATTTAGCAAGTGTGTCACTAATACAAAAAATACACTACTCACTTAATATGGTATTAATAGCAAAAAATGCTAACTTGTCATGGTACCGGGAAAATTCAAAAAATTCAAATATGTAAAATAATGATAAAAAAAAGAAAATGTTGAGATTGTTGCAAAAAAAAATCCTGTCTTTTTTACGAATTTTACATAAAACTCCTATTTTTCATGTTTCGTGGGATTTTCCGGGGACCATGAAGAGGGTTCGAGGCAATAAATGTAAAATTTATGGGGTGCAATTAATTTCATTGACATTTGCTTAACAGTGACTGCAATTTAATTTAAAAAAAGTTAATAAAAAGTACTTGTTTTTTCTATTTTCTCAAAAACTGAGTTTTTCCTATTTAAAGCTCCATTACATTTAAAAAGCCTGTTAGCATGTCTTAATATTCACCGATTTGAAGAAAAAAACATGGGTTCTTAATTAATTTCAGCTTTTTTTATTGATTCCGCCATTAATTTTGGAATGTAATGAAATAGTTTTAATTTTATTAAATAATTGTTAATAATAATATGTCAACTATTTATAAATAATTTATTTATAAACATAAAAATAAATCAAAAATACACATATAAAGACAAAGTTGCAATCAGAAAACTATTTGCTTAAATCAACCAATTTTTTTTTGGTTTAACGATAGAATATGGTTATTATATGCAGAACAAAATATTTGGTTCACTTAAATAAATTTCTTGGTTGCTTTAAACAAATATTTTGATAGACTATTTGGTTGATTTAACAAAAAATTTT
>JAAAKG020046749.1:0-18627 GCA_010014905.2 Druon quercuslanigerum
TTGTTTATGGGGGAGGGGGGGGGGGCTAATTGTCACAAGATGGAGGGATACGTAAAAAATCACTGAAAATAGCTTCTTTAATATATACACGCTGCCTAAAGATTCTTAAGATTCTTGAGACCCCCTCCCCTTCCAGAAAAAGTCTTTCGTAATTAATAGACGCCCCTTGCCTGATCCTCAGCTCTGCTTCACCTCGTCTTCCCCTAAGCTCTTCTTCGCCTCGGTCCTGGTATCCTAATAAATAATTTACTTAAAAATATTTATTAAATAATTTTTAATTCCTCCTTTTCTTCTTTTTTTTCTTATTTCAAATATTCGATTAATTCTAATGTTCAAGATGTCTGAGTTTCTCCTTTCGGGACTCCTTGCTCTAGAATCAGTTCGATTAATCGCATTAGGATCGACAACGATCGATAATTGTTCTTGCATAATCGCTACAGAGAGATACCGACTCATAATAACGATTAAGAGGCGGGACCTTACCCCACAGGTTACGTGCATTGCTAGTTGCACGAAGGCCTCATGCTGGGCCCGCTCCTTCCTATGCTGCCGTTTAGTTAGCAGATTGAGCAACTCTCAGAGTCCGAACGGCTTATCGTCTTCAGCAACAACGTGCGAGAATAGCACTATTGATCTATTCTTCATGAACTGCAACAAAGATCCAATTTATAGCAGAATTACTTTCCCACCTGCATGTTCCAGAATAAAGAAAAATGAGAGCTTTACGTGGTGACTTTGTGAAGCTCTTCACCTGGGGTGATTGCTAGAAAGCTTTATTAGTAGTCTGGGTCGGGGTAGTGTTACGGAAAAAACGAGTTTTTCAAATATAGAACCCGGAATTCTAGATTCTTTTAAAAATCTAGACCCCCAATATATCGCCTCATAAAACTTTTTTTCTTATCGAGTGACCCCCTCCCCCTGGAACTATCATATATGTAATTTTATATAATCGTGAATGGAACAATGAATAATGAGTTTAAACTATTTGGTAATTGCCTCTGTAGAAAATTATCGGGACAGATTTTGCGTCCAGTTAGGACATTGTCTAGAACGTCTAATATAGACAAACTTTTTGGGCCCTCATCTGGTGTTAATTAGCCTTTTATGATATGAACATTATTTAGGAATTAAACTCGAGTATTTTATTACACATTTCCAAAAAAATAGTCTGGGTTATTGAGGGTAACAAATTCGAAAAATGAACATAAAACAGATGAATTTTTGTTTCATTGTCTAGTCAGTCCTTTCGGGCCCCAATCGGGGGCTGGCTAGCCCTTTAGGACCAAAATATGCACTTTGTGTTAAATCCAAATAATTTTTGGTAGATTCTTAAGAATATTTAGGATATTCGACCCTATAAAAAACTTGAAATTCACATTAAAAATAAAGATATTTTTTAATCATCTGCACAGTATTTAAAATAATTTTTAATGTCAACCACTTAAAATAAATTTCCACAAGACATTTGTAAACATTTTACTATACGGTTGGAAATTTTATTTTTTTGTTGAAAACGAAAATAATTCGTTAAACTATTTTGTTCAGAATTTAATTCATGTTTGGTTGAAAATTAATTGTTTTTTTAACTGAAAGTTTAACTATTTAGGTATTTAATTTGTGTTTGAAATTTTATCTAATTTAATGTAAAATTTAACTATTTCGTTAAAAATTTATCTTTTTTGTAGAAAATTATTCTTCTTGTTTAAAAAAAAAACTTTTTTTTTGGAAATTTAATTATTCGGTTTGTAGCAGTTGCAATTGTACCAGTTTTGGTTGTAAAATTATGTTTTAAACTGATCTTTACTGGTTAAAAATTGATATTTTTTATTGAAAATTCTCCTTAAAAATTAATTTTTGAAACTGAAAATTCGACTGATAAACTTTTGGATGAAAATATGACAAAAATGTATCTTTTTTAATTTTTTAATTTAACTAATTGGTTTGAAAGTTAATCTTTTTTAATTTAAAATGCAATCACTTGGTTACAAATTTCATTATTTTGTAGATAATTCATATTTTTTGCAGAAAGTTAATCTTCTTGGAAAAAAATCAGCTTTGCCTTTAAAAAATATGAAGAAATTGTGCTGAAAAAATTGATCTCTTAGGCCAAAGATTTAACTATTTCCTAAAAATTCGTTCTTATCTTATTTAGATTAATTTTTTTTTATTTTTGGTTTCAAGATGATGATTTAAATGGAAACATAAATTGGTAGAAAATTATTCTTTTTGCTTAAAAATTCATAACTTTGGTTGAAGATTAAAATTTTTTTTTTAATTATTTTTGGGTAGAAAATGCAACTACAATTATTCAGTTTTAGTTGAGGTCTCAACTATTTTCCTGCAAATTCGCCTTTCTTGGTCTAATTTAACTTTCTTAAATTAAAAATTAAAATCTTATTTTGTTGTTGCATTATTTATTCTATGCTTCGCTGAGAATTAATTTTTTGTTGAAAATTGATCTTTTAAAGTTTAAAATTTCCATATTTTGTTAAAAAATTCGCCTTTTGTGATTGAAAATTACTTTTTGGCCGAAAATTAATTCTTTTTAATAGAAAAAGCAACTGCTTAGTTAAAAAGTTTTCTCTTTTAGTTAAGAATTTTGTAATTATGTTAAATGTTCGTTTTTACTGGTTGAATCTAATTTTTTTATTTAAAATAAAAAGTATTTTTGGTTCAAATATGAACTATTATATGTTTGATTAAAAATTCATTTTTAGAAAACCAAATATTTGGTTTAAAGTTGAACTAGTTAAAAAAAAATTCTGTTCATTTTGTGTGGGAGATTCATTATTTCAGTTAAAATGCAAATATATTGGTTTGAGATTAACTTTTTTGATAAAAGTTCATATTTTTGGGTTGAAAATTTACCTATTATGTAGAAAACTCGTCATTGCGGCTTGAAGATTTAACTATTTGGTTCAAAATTTATGTATTTTCTTAAGAATTCATCTTTTTGTTAGAAAAATAGTTTTCTGTTCGAAAATCCAGCTATTTTTAAAAAAATTAACTCTGCTGTTAAACCTCCAATTAGTTGATTAAAAATTAAACTATTTTTTTGAAGACAGAAATCTTTTGGTAGTCCTTATTTTTGGTCAACAGTTCAACTTTTTTTTTTAAATTCATCCGTTTTCATTTAAAAATCATATTTTCTCTAATTATCTGATTTAATATAAAATTAAACTATTTTGTTAAAAATTCATCTTTTTTGTAGAAAATTATTCTTTTTGTTTAAAAAAATAACTTTTGATTTGGAAATTCAATTGTTCGGTTTGTAGCAGCTGCAATTGTACCATTTTTGGTTCAAATGGATCTTTTCTGGTTAAAAAATTCATATGTTTTATTGAAAATTCTCTTTGAAAATTAATTTTTAACCTAAAAATTCGACTGGTAAATTTTTGGACGAAAATGTATCTTTTTTAGTTTTAAATTTAACTAATTGATTTAAAAATTTATCTTTCTTAGTTCAAAATGCAATCAATGAGTTAAAAATTTCAATACTTTGTAGATAATTCATCCTTTTTTGCAGAAAGTTAATCTTCTTGGTAAAAAAATCAACTTTGCTTTTGAAAATTATGAAGAAATTGTGTTGAAAAAATTTATCTCTTAGGTTGAAGATTTAACATGTTCCTAAAAATTCGTCCTTTTCTTATTCATAATCATTTTTTTTTATTTTTGGTTCAGAACTGATTTTTTAATTTTAAACCTAAATTGGTAAAAAACTATTCTTATTATTTCAAATTTTATCTATTTGATTGAAGATTGGAATATTTTGTTCAAAATTCTTATTTTGTTGTTACATTAATTATTCTGTGTTTCGCTAAGAATCTATTTTTTTGGTTCAAAATTAATTCTCTTGATTGAAAATGGGACTATTCCAATTTTTGTTGAAAATTGATCTTTTAAGGTTCAAAATTTATGTTTTTTGTTTAAAGATTCGCCTTTTGTAAATAAAAACTACTTTTTGGCTGAAAATTTATTCTTTTTAATTAAGCAAGCAACTGCTTAGTTAAAAAATTTTCTCTTTTAGTTGAGGATTTTGCAATTATGTTAAATGTTTGTTTTTACTGGTTGAATCCAATTTTTTAATTTAAAATTAAAATTATTTTTAGTTCAAATATGAACGATTGTATATTTTATTAAAAATTCATTTTTTATTCAGATATTTGTTTAAAAGTTGAACTAGTATTTAAATAATTATGTTCCTTTTGTGTGGAAGATTCATCATTTCAGTTAAAAATTAAAATATTTGGTTCTAAATGAACTTTTTTTGATAAAAGTTCATATTTTTGGGTTAAAAATTTACCAATTGTGTAAAAACCTCTTCGTTTTGGCGTAAAGATTTAACTATTTGGTTTAAAAATCATCTATTTTCTTAAGAATTCATCTTTTTGTTAGAAAAATAGTTTTCTGTTGGAAAATCCAGCTATTTCGTAAAAAAGTTAACTTTGTTGTCGAACCTCCAATTATTTAATTAAAAATTGAACTATTTGGTTAAAAGTATAATTATATTGTTTAAGATACAACTCTATTGGTAGTCATCATTTTTGGACAAAAACGCAACTTTTTTTTTAATTCATCCGCTTGGATTTAAAGATCATCTTTTATGATAAGAAAAATCATCTTTCTTTTTTAAAAATTCATACCTCATGCCTAAAAATTAACTTTTTGTTCTAATACTTATTTTTTTATATTGTTATTAATACTATTTGTTTAAAAAGTAAACTACCAATTTCTAATGTGTTGATAATATTAGTCTTTGGTGTAATATTTGGACGCTCCCTAATAGATTGGAATCCTAATCGAATTCTTATCGGGATTCCAATGAGACTTTTTTTCTCTTCGACGGCCAAGAAAAATGTATTAAATTGATTTTTCTAAGCTTGGGCAATCATATTGAGTTCTAGAACAGGAAGCCGTATTTTTATTCAATTTACATGCAGCAAGACCTTCTTGCTTCGACACTCACGCAGCGACGGTAGTGATCGACTCTTGTATTGTGCTTTGTAATTGTTGTAAATGGAACAAGTTGGTACAGCCTAACACTATTCAATGATTGATTGATTGAAATCTCCGTTTTCCTACTGTGTTGAGGGCTCACCTCTCTTATGACAAGTCAGTTTCAATAAGATCAGTCTCTTTTCAGAGTAGCCTTCAAGATACTCGGACCATTCGTGCCCGATAAGCCTCAGTTGCAGCTGAAGCAAAAAAAAAACCAAGAAAAAAACCTATTGGAGTCTAATGGCGTTACTGAATCAATGGAGTGTCATTGTAAAAGTCTCGCGTCATGCACCTACTTCCGAGGAAAAAAGTGCTGTTCGAATTATATTGATAATCATAAAAAATTAATGAGATAGCTGATATCTGCTAGCCATAGGGGTTACAGTATCTTCGTGTTTTTACCTGATCTTTATTTCCCCTTTTTTCGACATTATTTTAATAAAAAATCTAAAGATATAAAATCGACAATTATGACCCAATTCATCTGGATTCATGTTTAGAAGTCATTAATTTGTAATATTTGAGTCAAAAATTAAACGGGAATATAAGTCGATTTTGTTGATGAAAATCAGAAACATTTTGTTAGATGTAACAGGCTTTTCAGCATTTTCAACAAAATAGATTAATTTTTAACTAAGTAGCTGAATTTTCAAAAATAAATGTGCTCAATATAGTTTAACGTTTTACTACATAGATAAATTTCTAAACGAGAAAAGATTAATTTTCAAGGAAAAATGTAATAGTTGATATTTCAATAAAAACAGATTTCGACCTGAAATAAAAAACCAGATAAGATTTTTTAGCCGAAGAATAAAAAAAGTAAGCGAATTGTTAAATTATTTAGCCATAAGAACAAATTGTTTAAAAATTATTTGATTTTTTAACAAAAAAAGGTATTTTCAACCGAATTGGTTAATTTTTAACTGCAAAAATAAATGCTCAAAAGAAAAATATAATAGTTCATATTGCAACGAAAAAGATTTTTATTTTAGGTAAAAATTAGTTAACTTCAATTTAAAAAAAAAACGAATGTTAAACAAAATAGTTGAATCTTCAACTAAAGTAAATAATAAATGTTCAAATAACTAAAAAAAAACAACGAATTTTTAACAAATTAGTTAAAGTTTTAACCTGATAAATGAAATTTCAACCAAAAAGATTTTTTTCCAAGATGATTAATATTCTAACACAAAAAATGAGTGACCAATAAAAATAATAAATTTTCAACAATGGTTAAACCTCTAACCAAAGCCGGAATAAATAAATATAATTTTATCCAAAATGTTTAATTTTGATAAACAAGATGAATTCTTTTATTTTCAAATTTTCAAACCAAAAAAAGGGATTTTTAACCAAAGCATCGAATTAAAAAAGAAATTCTACATGAACAATGTAATATTGGATATTTAAAGGAGTAAGGTTTTAATAAAAAGTAATTTAACCTGGAAATACTAATGTTATACAAAATAGTTCAATCTTTCACCATAGCAGATAATTTTTAATTAATAAATAAATTTTTTAACAACAATAAAAAAATGTCAACCAAAAAGATGATTTTTCTTCAAAGAAGATAAGAATTTTGAAACAAAATATAAACGATGAACAAAATAAATAAAATTTCCGCAAAATAGTTAAAATATAAAATAGTTGAATATCATACCAAAACAACGAATTTTACACAAAATAGATAAGTGTTTAACAACAACAAAAAACACTTTTGAGACAAAAAAAAATTAAAATGTCAAAATTGTTCAAATTTCCAATTTTAAAATATAAATTTTCAACACACATGTTAATTTACAACCAAGTACTTGAAATTGTAATTAAAAAATAATTTTATGAAAGGTGATGAAGTTTCAAACAAAATAAAAACCAATTTTCAGCAAAATTGTTGAATTTAAAAACCAAGAATATTGCGGAAATTAAAAATTTTAATCAAATTTCTGAATTTTCAAGGCAAAAAGGCAAATTTTTCACAAAATAGTAAAATTTTTAACCCAAGACATGGATTTCTATCACCAAATTAATTTAGAACCAAAGAGATAAATTTCCAATTAAAATGATAAATATTCAATAACATCAAATAAATTTATATCAAGCTGTTTAAATTTTATCTAAGCAGTTGAATTTTTAACTGAATTATATGAAAAAGGTAATAGTTGATATTTTACTTTAAAAAATGTTGTTTTAAATAAAAAGCTATTGAATTCATCCCAAAGAGGCACCTTCTCAGTGATATAGTTTAATCTTTCACAAAAAACAGATTTTTTATAACCAAATAGTTTCATTTTGTAAAAAAAGAGGACTTTGTTTTATCAAAAGAAATTAATTTTCAAAAAAAAAATTTTATCAAAACTGTTGAATTTTTAACGCAAAAAGATTTTTCAGACAAGGAAGAAAAAAAAGTACTAAATTGCTGTATTTTCAAGCCAAAAATGTGAATTTTTTGCAAGGTGGTCAAATTTTTAACCCAGAACATATATTTAAAAAAAAAAATTAATTCTGAACCAAAAGATACTGAATACATAAGAAACAAACAAACAACTCTGAAGAAACAAAAGCAGAGAAGGTGGTTTTTTAGGAATTTTTTTTTTGTGTTTTTAAATTCATTCTTTTCTGTTGACTTAGAAGAATATTTCAAGCAAATCAAGGCTTTTGAATTTTTTAATTCTATTGCTTATCTGTTTTCGAATCTTTAATTTGTATTTTTATCAGTTAAAATTGCTGAGATATTTGTCAGATACTTCGAAGCGATACAGAACAAAATCAAGTTTTACTTTGTACAAAGGAAGAGCATCAAAATGAACCAAAACAAAATTGAACCTATAAGTGGAATATTGGCAGCTAATAAATTGTTCATCATTTTTTACATTAATCAAGAAATCATCCTCAAATGAAATTCAAAATTTGTTTGAAAGAACATAACATTATACAAAATTAAATTTTTTACTGTACCTGAAGAAGACAGTTTCGTGCAATGTTCACGAAAGACCCATATGACCTACACATTGTTTATTAACAAATTAAATTGCTCTATTACGAAAAAAAATAACTTTTTTGTTTAAAATTGAACTACAGATCCGATACGATCATTGTAACTAGAAACTGTAGGTCACGTTCCTAATCAGGGATATCAAAAGTCTTTTTCAATTTATTTTCACCCAGCTAATCGTAATTTACTACCTGGTTTTATTACCTCCGGAAATCAGTAATGTTCTTTATAAACTTTATCCGTCCATGATAAACGAAAAATATATTCTCGAATAAATAAAGTAGCTTCGTTGGTAGCTTACAAGATAGAACCCCATAAAGTCTTCTCGAGAAAACTCGTTCTGGTATTGCACCATGATGCTTTGCACCATGTACTTTGTAGCCAGACTTCCACAAACCATAGCCCCAAGCCAGTAGAAATTTTTAGCAGCCAGGAGGCCTTCATAGTGGAGTTATTAATTTTCTGGTCCGATAAGATCCAGCATCCTTGTACCAGTTACGTGAATGCGAGACTAGAAATCGTAGTTAAAACCACAACCACTCCGGTAGAAAATCGTCCAAGATTATATTCACAGTAACTCCGCACCAATCCGATGGACAAGACAGATGATCAGGAATAGACTTGGAAAATAATGGATGTTAAAGAAAATAAATAGAGGATGCTCAAAAACATGTTTCTTCGGATGACTAAAAGTCATGAGTAAATAATTTAGGCTTAGTAAACCAGCAACAGTCTGTCGAAGGTCTGGATAGGTCTAGGTTTGACGAATTTGATTTATTTTTTAAAACAAGAAAAACTTTTAATCTATCATCTGCATCTATCAAATCATGAAAGCAGCATCTTGAAAGAAACATCTGCTTTGAAGAAAAATTCTTGCCAAGTCAGCAACGTGTATCCAAAAACAAAAATGTAAAGGCCCCTTCGTGCTTTTACTCAGATTTATTGAATCATAAAAAGAAGAGGCAAAAAGAAGCAATGATTTTTTTATTACCAAAGGTGGATTTGGATCCACTTCTATAGTTTTCCGCAGAGACATGAAAACAAACCAATTAAGCCAAAAATGAATTTCAGAAATTTGGTACTTACGCAATTATGGCCAGAGATCCTTCAAATATATCAGGTATGATAAAAAACATGTTTCTTCAGAAGACTGATGGTCATATTAGTCCGTTAATTACGCCTCAGTTTCTTTCTGCTTGTAACAATCAGCTTTGGTTATATGGTTGTAAATTTTACAGGAGTAATAAATGTCAGGTGCGTTTGTTCAGTATGTTAATTAGCAGGATACTTTTATTACTCTTGGAACAAGATCAGAATGATTATCTCGAAGATATGATTAAGTTTCAGAGTGTTTCAATTGCAGAAATCAAAGATCTCTGCGTCATCTTGGAAAATAATGTTCTATCGACTTGATTTGGAACTATTTCAAATTAAAGTTACCCCTTTCTTTTAAGAAAGCTGAGAACAATCATTTTAGAGAGAAAACTCTGATTAAACATTTTTGGGCTCTTTAGAATACACAGAGTTACCACAAGTTACACAATTCTGGAAAATTAGGGAAAGCCAAAATTGTTTGATTAATAAAAAAGTTAGGTAATTTTGAAGAATATTCTATAGTCTGAAATTTAAGTTTTGGGGACATGTTCGAATTAGATAATATTTACTGTGCCCCCCCCCCCCCCTATACAAGGGTAACGAAAATTTTATAAAAAAGGGAATGGACATAAATTACAAAATTTTGTAATTTTATAATCATTTATTTTATAATTTCTTTTGTTAAAGATTCATTTCGTGATTAACAATTATTTATTCTTTGCTTAAATATTTTATTATTCTGTTAAAAATTATGCCGTTTTTAAAAAAAAGTTATCCTTTTCTGTTAATCATTTGACTATTTTGATGGAAATTTGACTTTTTGGGTAAAAAATTCCGCCATTCGGTTGAAAATGAATATTTTTCTATTAGAGATTCAACTATTATGATAAAATTCGGGTAATTTGTTAAAAAAATGTTGTTAATAGAATATTAATCATTTGTCGAAAAATTTAACTTTTTTGTTTCAATTCATTTATTTTGTTGTAAATATAACTAATTTCTTTAACAAAATTTTTTTGAATAATAAAAAATTAATTTTTATAACCAAAAATATAACTACTCAATAATTGTTTGGAAATTTATTTTCTTTACTTGAAACTTTAAATGTTTCGTTAAAATTTGACATATTATATTTGAAATTCATTTTTTTTTGTAAATTAATTTCTTTGGTCGACGCCTGAACTATTTTCTCGAAAATAAATATGTAGTTGGTTCAAACATTCCTCGTCCTTAGTAGAGAATTAATCTTATTGGTTAAAAATTTAAGTTTTTTGCCAAAAATTCAGCTATTTGATATCATTTTTTTTATTAAAGACAATTCATCATTTCAGTTAATGGTCTATTTTCTCGATTAAAAATAAAATAATTCTGTTGAAAATTCATGTATTTTGTTAAAATTTATTCCTTTTGGTGTACAATTTATTTCTTTATGTCGAAAATTATTTCTTTCATTGAGAATTTGAAACTTTTGAAAAAAAATTAATCTTCTTTGTTGAAAATGCATCTGCGTCATTACAAATTAAACTATTTTGTTTAAAAATTAATTCTATTTGTTTGAAAATTCGTTTTTTTGTAGAAAAGATACCTGTTTTACAGCAAATTCGCTTTTTAATGTGAATTTAAATTTTTAACTCAAAATTAAATTATTATATTTTTCCTTTAAACAAATAATGCTTTTGGTCCGAAAAAATGAAATTTTTTTGCAGAAAAATCCTTTTGTTAGTTTGAAAATTCAATAATTTTGTCGTAAATTAATTGTTTTATGTTCATTATGCTGGGTTGTAAATTCAACACTTTTGTAAAAAAATCTTCTTTTTGACATAAAAATGCCATATTTCTGTTAAGGGTTCAACTAGTTTGTTGAAATTTTTTATATTTGAATTGAATTCAAGTGCTTTTGATTGAAAATAAAAATATTTTTGGTAAAAATATCAACAATTATACTTTTCGTTATTAATTTGTTTTCTTGGTTGAAGATTTATAATTTTGATTGAAGATTTAACTATTTATTTTCAAATTAGTTTGTTTTTCTGGATTAAAATAATTTTTTTACTTAAAACTCATCTTCTTTAGGTAAAATTTCAAGCACTTTGCTCAAAATTAATTATTCTTGATAGAAAATAATTCTTTTTGTTTTAAAACCAACTATTCTTTTGGAAATTCAACTGTTTAAAAATATACAATATCCCTTAGTATATATGGGAATTTTATTAAAAATTTTGAAAACCTAATATTATCCAGCTACCCTTTCCTTGCCCTCCTGTAACCTTTAAACTTTTACAAAACTCTTCCACCCTAATTTTCTTACGAAATTTGTTTATGACTTCTTTTAAGGTTGATTTTATACCTAAAAGAAAAATTTAGAATTGCCAGGAAAATGTTAAGGAATGTCGAAATCGGAATTTTGTAGCAACCCTAAATACAAGTTTTGGATCAACAAAGATAGAATAAGTTAGATCATGGCATACAGTTAAGAATTTATGGTACTATTCCGCAGAGTTTGAATAGCAGAGCCATAGTATGTCCTACAAGTTATCGGAGAGTTTGCTTCTTGGGTGGCTTCTCTGCTCCCCGGGGGGTGCATCGTTCAACCTCCCCCCTCACCCCTGACTCAATGCATTTGTTCGTCCCTCTCACACTCTTGCTCTGTTTCTCCCCCTCCAGCTAAAGCCACTTCACTCTTTCTCTCTATGCAGACACCGTAACTTATTTTAATGGAATTACCCGCCTATTACCACGTAGATACGTCAGTACACACCTACACTCTTGTAACAGAGGCGAAACCGTAAAATGGTTTGCCTCGTTGCAAAAGGCATCCGTTGAAGTGAAAAGCGGTTAGGTAGTATTCACCTCGATTTTTTTGCATAGCTGCTTTCTCTCTCTCTCTCTTTTTCTCTCTTTTTCTCTCTTTCAGAAGAGTCTGATTTATCTATGGAGAACAGATCCCAGGAGTTGTGCATCCAAAGACCATAAAATCGGTCGTTTCCTTCGAGAAGCTCCGATGATAGTGCGTAGGATGGTAGTTCGATAGTTGACTGTTCAACACTTTATGCGACCTCGTGTTCACAAAGAGCGCATTTGAATTTCGATTTTAGTACGATCAACAGAATAAAGCGGATGCGAATAGGTCGTTTGTAATCAGGTTATTTCTAGCAGAACTCTTTATAATCTTTTCAATGAACTTAATTTTTTTTAGCTACCTTGTTTTACTAGTTCTTTAATTATCAGCTTAAAAACAGGACCTTTGTCTGCTGCAACAACGTAGGATATTACGTCGGAAACGAGTTGAGACACTACGTCGGAAACGTCGTTGAAAACTTCATCGCAAGCTAAGGAGAACACTACGTCGGAAGCAACGTAGGACTCTGCATCAGAAAGGACGCGGGACACTATGTCGAAAACGACGTAGAAGCTGCATTGGAAACGACGCAGATTAGTTCATCGGAAGTGGCGTAGGACACTGCTTCAGAGACGACACAGAACGCTGCGCTGGAAAAGGCGCATCACACCGAATCGAAACCGACGTTAAACACTGTGGCGGAAATAGCATAGGAAAACTTTATCAGAAACGCAGGACACTGCGTCAGAAATGAGGTAGGAACACTGTGTAGGAAATGACGTAAAAGACTAAGTTGGAAACGACGTAGGACATTGCGACAGAAACGACCCAGGAAACGACATCAGAAAATACGTAGGAGACTGTATCGAAAACGACGTAGAAAGCTGCTTCGGAAACTTCATAGGAAACTCCATCACAGACAAAGCAAGACACTAAGTGAGAAGCGACGTCGGACACTACATCAGAAAAGACGTAGGACACTATGTCGAAAACGACGTGGGAGCTGCATTGGAAACGACGCAGATTAGTGCATCGGAAGCGGCGTAGGACACTTCTTCAGAAAAACGACGTAGGAAACGACGCAGGACACTGCGCCGGAAATGAGGTAAGAAACTGTCTCGGAAATGACTTAAGACACTAAGTTTAAAATAAAGTAGGTTATTACATCTGAAATGACGCAGGAAACTGCGTCAGAAAAGACTTAGGGAATGGCGCAGGACACTGCGCCGGAAATGAGGTAAGAAACTGTCTCGGAAATGACTTAAGACACTAAGTTTAAAACGACGTAGATTATTATATCAGAAATGATGCAGGAAACTGCGTAAGAAAAGACGTCGGAAACGACGCAGGACACTGCGCCGAAAATGAGGTAAGAAACTGTCTCGGAAATGACTTGAGACACTAAGTTTAAAACGACGCAGGTTGTCACATCAGAAATGACGCCAGAAACTGCGTCGGAAACGACGTAGGAATCTGAGTCAGTAACGACGTAGGAATCTGAGTCGGTAACGACGTAGGAAACTCCAACGGTAACGACGCTTCCAAATCAACGTAGGATCGCATTGGGAAAGAAGAAGAAATTTTATTGAAATTGATAAAAATCCTTTAGAAATATCTTTCTATTAATTTAAATTTTTAAAATTTACTAAAATATGCAGAAAATCCTTAAAATATTTTACTAACTTTCTAGGTTCACTAAAAAAGTGTGTGCGATGCTCACCGAATAACACGGAACCTAAGAGTGCCCTATCCTTATCCCATTTTAAATACTTTAAAAACATTAACATCTTTTGAATAATTATAGTTCTTTTAAAATCACTCAAAAATGTATAACTCTTTTAAAATCATTCTTATTATTCCTTAAATTTCGCTAGAAATCGTTCGTCAATTCCTAAATCTCTTAGAATCTTGCAAATACTTGCAGGTCCTATAATTTCTTAAAATCCTAGGAAATCTTACAAAATTCTTTGACATCGCTTAGAATTTTTTAAATATCTTGAAATTCTTTAGAATATTTTAAAACAACACATAATATTTTAATATTTGAAGTTTCTTTATATCCCGAAAAATCTTTAAAATCTTTGAAGTCCTTTGATTCAATTAAATCATTCAAATCTGATGAAATTCTATACAATGCCTTATATTCCCAGCAAATATTAAAAACTCTTTTAATATCTCTCAAATATCATAAAAAATTTTAAAATCTAATAATTATTTAATAAAATTTTAAAACCTTTGAGATACCTTAAAATTCGAGAAAATATTTTGAAATCCCTATAAGTATTTTCAAGTCCCATAAAATTCGTGAAATTTCTTTGGAATCAATTAAATTTTTCGAAATTTTTTGGAAACATAAAAAAATCTATTAAATAATTTATAAAAAATTGAAAGCCACGCTATTTTAATGAAATATAAGGATATTGCTTCATATCCGAGGCATGTATCCAGAATCTCTTAAAATTTCTTGAAATCTATCGACGCATTTGAAATATTTAAACATTTTTGAAATCCTCTGAAACTCATCGAAAGTTGGGAAATCCATGTAAAAAATCATCCTTCTGTATTTTTTCTATTTTTTCCACATCTTCTTTTAACATTTCAACATTATATTAATTTCTATACCGATTATCCTATAATGATTTTTCTACACTAGCGAAAAAAATCATAATAAATTCATTGCAGGAAAATTATGACCAATCTATATTAAATAACCTATAATATTTTTAGAGAAGAAATTTTAGAAGAAGCCTTCATCAGCATATTTAATACTTTGCAGAAATTATAATAATAAAAATTAGTCAAAGCAGACACTGCTTGCTTACAAAAAATCTATTTTTTAGCCTATTAATACGTTTGTTAAGTTATTCAGTCCCCCTCCAATACTTTCCCTTTCCTGCTAGTTATTCATTCCCCTACTTTACCAACCCTTATTTCACCGTGCATCCCTTCCCCTTCACCAACTTCCTTTCCGCTACTTTCTTCTCCGCGCTTAAACAGCTGGCACTGCCCCTCTCTTTACTTCCCTTCCTCAGCCTTTACATCCCCACCTACACTCCCTCAATTTAGATCATTTCGCATAATTCTCCTACTTTTACTACCTTCCATAATTCACCACTCCTCATCTCATCCACACCCGTCCCTTATTATTTGTTTACTTCCTCTACTTCTAATCCACTCCCTGAACTTCTTCCATTTTCCTCATTCCTCGTTACTTCTCCTAATTCACACCATTTCGCGTAATTCTCCTACTTTTACTACTTTCCAAAATTCAAACTCATCATCTTATCCACATCCGTACCTTAATACCTCCTTACTTCCTCTTCTTCTATTCCACTCCCTTATTTTCTTCCATTTTCCTCATTCCTCGTTACTTCTCCTAATTCACATCATTTCGCGTAATTCTCATACTTTCACTACTTTCTATAATTCACCACTCCTCATCTCATCCACGCCTGTCCCTTAATATCTCCTTACTTTCTCTACTTCAATTCCACACCCTCAACTTCTTCCATTTTCCTCATTCCTCGTTACTTTTCCTAATTCCCCATATTTCTCGAACTTTCCTACCCTCATTTTCTCTCGATTGCCCTCCCTTTCCTTCCCTAATTCTCCCTTAATTCTCCTCCAACTCCTCCAACCATTTCCCCTCAATTGCCTTTCTTGAAGAAAACTACGATGGACGGACTGATATCTGACCGAAAATATAACAGTTCCTGCCCAAGGCTACGAAACCCTAAAAATTGTAAAATAGTTACAGATTTCACAAATTTTAATACACAGACAAAAAATGTCTTGATTCTAGAAAAATTGTAACCTATTGAAGCAAATATGACGGTATGAAATACTATGCTAAAAAAAAATGTTTGTAAAAAAGTAAGCTACCTACTTGATTAAAAAAGTGAATCAGAGAATCTCAATACTATGCTAAACCTGTTGGTTTATAAGATAACATATTTGCAGGACATTTTCAAATATAATTAATAAAGCGGTTGCCGGGCATGTTACGTAAAAGGATTTAAGAAAATAAATATTAATCAATATTATGCAAAGCCTGGTAAAAATGCCTGGGGTTGGCAAAAGGAAAAAGTGCAAAGAGAAGACGAAAGTGCCAGAAAGAGGAGACAGGTCGGAAGGATGGCGCAGGCCCGAGGAGGTGAATGCACGATTATGTGATCACCGGAGGATGCACCCTTTTTTTTGTATCTGGAAGAAAACTAGTTTACATCGGGAGAGAGCAAGGGAGGAAGAAGGGGCCGGAAAGCAGGAGAAACTGGAGAGAGAAAGAGAGTGAAATAGAGAGATAGAAAAGGCGAATCAAGCTAAGAAAGAGAGGGATATCGTATTCTCTTCGATGTGACGACAGGCCTTCTGATTGGATTTATAGTATGCTGCAGATGTGTTGCGACAACGCTACTGTGGCGTTAACCCCTCAGCCTTTTTATTTTTTAAATAAATTTTTAAAAAAAAGTTATTTTTATTTATATTTTTTTAGAAAAAAAAGTATGTTTTATATATAACTAGAAGAAAGAGCGCACTGTGATCACTTATTGCGTGTTTCTTCTTTTACGACTTCATACTAAAATTAAAATTATTGCTTGAATTTGAATGTACTATAAAATATAATTATTATTTATGAACTAGAATCAATACTGAGATATCTAAATCGTCCTTCGTTTAATTTAAAATAAATATTAATTTTAATTATAATTTTAATCAACTTTTAATTATTTGTATATTTCATTGAAATGTAGGATCTTATCAGAGTTAAAATTAAAAGAAGGAATACAAATTGATATGTTAATGCGGGATTTTATATCTCAACAAGATATTCTTAAAAGACGTTTTGGACTTCTGACTCTTATATTTACAAATAAAAATTTTCGAACTCTATAATTTTTAATGTTCATAATTTAAAATCACAAAATATTATTTATGTTTTTGAAATAGGGTCTGCCTTGATGATTTACATTTAAAGATTCCTTGATTTTTTATGTGATTTAAAATTTTGTAGTTTTGAATCTTTTTTCATACTTTAATTTTTAAGATGTATAGATGAAAAATATTCCATTTGATAGATGTACAAACATTTTTTAAATGGGAATGATTTAAAAAATAAAAATTAAAGTTTTTAATCATAAATCTTCCGAATTTAGGAAATTTGGAATAAAAATCTTTAGAACCACAGAATGTTCAATTTTAGAAACTCAAAACTTGTGAAATTTTGAATTATCAAAATTAAAAACTCTTTAATTCTAAAAAACTGCAATGTAATGTTGTTTAAATTTTCAAGAAGTTACAATTAAGAACTGAAGAATTTTGAAGTATGATAAAAAACATTCTTAATTTTTGATGATTTTGGAAATTAAATCATAATTTCAGATTTTTTAACAGCAATTTAAAAAAATTAAAGGCTTTTAAATTTTAAAGATGTACAGATAAATGTAAGTTCTTGAATTTTTATGATTTTGAAAACTGGTCGTAAAGTTTTAAATTTTAAATATTCAAAATTAAAGAAATTTTATAAATAAATCTGGCAAAATTGCATTTTCAACTGTAAATTTTTTTTACTGAATATTTTTTTATTTTAATAGTACAATTTAAAGTTCTGATATTATAAAGAGCTCTAGGTGAAAAATCTGGATTTTTAAAGTATAGCATTAAAAATTATTTAATTTGAAAGAATTTTTAATGAAAAAAATTAATGCTGAAATATTTCAATTTTAAGGGTATACAATTTTAATTTTTATAACTTTAAAGATTTCAAATATAAAATTGTTTAATTTTAAGAATTCCAGTTTAAAAATCTTCAATTTCAGAGATGTACAAGTAAAATTTTTTATATTTTGTTGATTTTGAAGATCAAAAGTCAAGTTTCCCATTCTAAACCTACTAAATTAAAAAAATTTCAAATGTAAATGATTAAAATTACAGCATTGTTAATTGCAAATTTTCAAAATAAATAATTCTTTTAAAATTAGATAATAAAAAAAAAATTAAAAACAATTTAACTTTAAAGCCTCTAAAATTGTTAAGAGTAACAATTAAAAGCTCTTAGAATTTTAAAATTTTTAATTTAAAAAATAGAATAATTTTCTATATTTATATTTTGTAGGTCCATAATTTGAAGAATTATTTTGCAACGTTTTAATCATTTTAAAAATAAAAATTAAAGTTTTAAACCTTCTGAATTAAGGAAATTTGAAATATAAATCTTTAGAATCACAGAATGTTCAATTTTAGAAACTCAAAACTTGTGAAATTTTAAATTATCAAAATTCATAACTCTTCAATTCTAAAAAACTTCAAAGTAATGTTTTTTAAATGTTTATGAAGTTACAATTAGGAACTCTGGAATTTTTAATTTTGATAAAAAATATTCTTAAATTTGGATGATTTTGGAAATTAAATAAAAATTTCATATTTTTTAAGTTCAATTTAAAAAATTAAGAGCTGTTAAATTTTAAAGATGTACAGATAACTATAAATTTTTAAATTTTGATGATTTTTTAGATCGATCGTAAAGTTTTAAATTCTAAATCTTGGAAATTAAAGAAATTTAATACATAAATTTGAAACTATAATTTGAAAAATTAATGCTTCAATATTTTAATTTGAAGGGTACAAAATTTTAATTTTTGCAACTTTAAAGATTTTAAATATAAAATTGTTTTAGTTCAGGATTTTTAGTTTAAGATTATTCAAT
>JAAAKG020046760.1:0-18625 GCA_010014905.2 Druon quercuslanigerum
GTGTGAAGTATTATATATAATATTCATTTGTTTTATACAAAAAATGTATAAAACGAATGAATATTTTATTTAATACTTTGCACTATACATAATCTATAGATAATATTTTCGCCTGGGAAACTCATCCCGTGGTACCTTCTAATTATTTTATACCAATATTTTTTAACATCATTTAAATATAAATAACATAGAAAATATAGGAATTTGGTTTATTCTTTTTCATAAAAAAATAGGAGCGTGCCGTGGCGCGCACAAGGCTGAAAGTTCAAATTGGTGTCACGTTGGTGTCACGTGACTCAGAGGTTCTCATAATTGCCTATCAATGTGAAGACGTGGCTTTGATGAAAAGTAACGATACTCATGATAAAGACGTTAGATGACAGTATGCTGTCAATTCTGACTATTACGATTTCATAGCTTTATTTGTTAAGGTTTATATGACAAAAAAAATTATCCTGTTGTAATATTTGGATTAACAGTCAGCCGTACGTTAAAAGAAAAAAGTAAGTACAATGATTAAAACATTTTGAAATCATACATATTTACGAATTGTTCAGTAAACATGACTACCTTTAAGTACTTTTTCAATTAACTCTATACACACGATAAATATATCCATTTTCGGTAGATTTCCGCTATTGGCTTTTATGAAACCTTCCTTTGACGTTTTTTAAAACAATATTTTGCGACTTCTATTTTCGATGTACACATAACCAAAACCAAACATCGGCACAGAAAAAGATATTTGAGAATCACTGGCACATGAGCTGCGATTGCTGGATAATCCGACCCCTTTGACGTAAAAGGGGCCCTCCAATCGACACCGTGATAGAAATGTCATATTTCAACATTAAATTAAAAATAGTAAACAATATGTCAAAAATATTTGATGGGCGTTTTTCAAATTAGAATTTTATACTATAAGATCCATTTATTAGAAAAATGATATCTGACTTTGGAAACAACCGTATTTAGCTCCTTATTTCTATACCATCTAAACATATCGAGTAGTCTTGCGACTCAAAACGATGCTTTCATCGACCCTAGTGTTGACTCATATCCACATGTTAACGTATTCAGTTAATTATTTATTATTGTTGAAAAAAGGTTTGACCTGTTTTGGTCTCTATAGAAGACAAAAATCATTAACGGTCTCTGAAAATTAATTTGTGTATATACGTTAGGGTTACACCTTCCTGTGTGATTAACGATTTGGATCGATACTTAAGCCGATTCACCTATCTTAGCCAGAAGGTTCGTTTAACGCCTTTTACGTAGAAATTCTAAGATTTATCAAAATAAATTTCTCAGAATTAGGATAAAAAAGGTTGGAGCGGATTGGCAGCACATATATGTATATGTAAACACCCATCTTAGATTGTTATATCGTTTCGCACCAAAAATAAGTACATAAACAATAAGTAATATATACCTGAGACTATACATAAACCGTACCTTATAAAAATAATTTGGATTTGCACCTTGGGCCAGGAGGCGAAGGGACGTTTCTAAATTGCTAGTGCGTACACTACTATGCAACTGTCTACTGATTTCTTCTTCTGTGCAAAATTCTTCTTTACTCGGACGCAAAATAAACGAAAGCTGTTGATGTTTGGCACGTATAAAATCTTCTTTCACGGGACTGAAACAAAAAATTATCATTTGATTTTTTATTACATGCATAACACGTTTGTAAGTATTATTTCAGTATATAAATACAGACTGCAATGGATCCTTAGATTGCGGCTTTCTTCTACTGGTTTTTGAATTAGTTGGATCTAACAGAGAATGTTCCCAAATATTGTTTGCTCCACTGTCATGTAATGTTCGCACCATCTGCAGGATGAAACAGTTTGTTAATGTAAACTTTTGGAGTTGGTGTTGCCTACTACCGTTATAATCATTCCAACGAAGTATACGGACATGAGGGTTGACCGCAGGACAAAGAGAAAATAAATTCTTCGTGTATGTATAAAAAATAGCATGTATCAAATAATCCTGAAAAATAATTATTATATTTTTTAAATGGACCTTAACTATACTCACGTAGTATGTATTTAAATCAAGCAGATTCTAAGAAAAAAATAACAGTTTATTGTTTAACGTTCTCAAGGTAACTTGGATAACGTATAGTAAAAAACTTTTTTTAGTGAAAAAACTCTTTTGTATTCAGTGGCGATAAAAAAAAGTTGGGTATTTTCGCAGTATAGACAAATATGCGAAAATTATCAGTGGAGCATAAAAGCTATCCTATAAAAAATACTCACAGGTATCGCTTTACGGACTCACTTAGATAGAGAAGTTGACAGATAGAGAAAACTATGCAACGTGGAGTTTGCGACGAGAGCTTTTGTTGAACATGAAGATTTATGGAATTGCATTGAATTTCAAGCTATCGAAATCGCGGATACAAAGAAGCTAACAAGAACTAGGTCAAAACTTATTTTCACCGTAGTCCCACTTAATTTTGTGCAAATTTAGAACGCAAATACAGAAAACAAGTGATAAATCAGGAGCCATAGTCTAAGATTTCCAGAAACCTACAACTTCATGGCAGCATAAAGGAAAAGAGAAGGAAAAGGCATTTTTTCCAATTCTCTCGTCTGAACAAATTACGTACAAAAACTGGTATGTAGATAGTGGTTCTGCCACGTACCTCACATGTCACAAAAATTGGTTGCAGGATGTAAACAGAAATGTTAATGCAACTATAACAACAGCGGACAATAGAGAAAATTCAGTGAAAGCAGAAGGAAAAGTTAAAATTCCAATCATCACCCATAAACGATTGAAGCAGATTGCAGCCAACAGACGAACCTTCCGTCTTTTATGAAGACTTATGTCTTTTTGTGATTTTTGAAAGTGAACGTATACATCGAAATAGAAATTTTAACATGATACACACTTACAAAATTTATATCGTAAAGAAAATAGGTATTTATTTACATGTGCCAAACTTTATGTTACTTCTCGTTACAAACTAAATAAAATTCCCGGGTTTTTTCCGATTTCCCCTTCCGCTAAATATTCTGGTTAATGACAGATTGAAGAAAATTCTCAAAGATTCGGGAATAAGACATCAGACGACAGTATCACATACCCCGGAGAAGAATGGTTTAGCACAGGAATTAAAGCAAACCATAGTCGAAAAAACTATAAGCATGTTATTGGAGTTGAACCCGACAAAAGTTTCTGGGCGAAACGGGTACCTACTGCAGTGTGCCTGATATACCGATCTCCCACTAAACGGATCTCGGAAAAAAGCACAAAAAGGTATCATTTAATGGACCCTAAAACAAAACAGATTATAAAAAGTAGAACATTTGTATTTCTCAAGGGATCAATTTTTCTCAACCAAAGATCGGTTTCAAAAGTTAAAGGCGAAATATTTAAGCCGACGACTTAGAAAAGGTACCTACACTGAGAGAGAGGTTGTACAGCCAGCGCCATCATGCTATGGTAGTAGGTAGCTCGGAAAAAGCGTAGTGGCCGCGCAACTTTGTGCCGCCAGCGAGCGACTCGGAGAGGTTAGCCTATACCGTCTCATACGCATCAATAACCCTCTAGCTAGCCGCGCTTAAAAAAACACAGCCAGTGTGCAATCTAAGAGCGCGCTGACCATACGTGCCATTTGTCCCTCTCCCGTTCTTTTTTAGTACGGCTATCAAGCGGTTAACTCAGTCAAGTCGCTACGTTCATGTTTGGCGTAGCAGCCACACTCGAAGCGCTCTGACTATACAAATCATCTTTCAGTGTAGTAACTCCAGTTCCTCAAGGAACACTGAAGAAACATTAATTATATCTGACTTTAGTGAAAACGAAGATTCGAAAGTCTTAAGAAGAAAAAAGCAAAAATCAAATTCCAGAAGGAGATGATCTTGCCGATGGCTGTGTGGGAGATACAATTCCCAGGAGAAGCTCGAGAACACCAAAGCCAGTAAACATGGAAGATCGTGTCTTATTTGGCAACTAAAACAGGAGGAAATTATCCTCAGACTTTTGAAGAAGCGCGCACGAAGCTGAATAATAATTTAGGGCTTAGAAATATACAAGAAAAGTACAAATCACTAGTAGAGAATAAAACTTGGATACTCAAAGATCTTTCCACAAGGGAAAGGCACTCGCTACGAAATGGGTGTGCAAAACGAAGATGGACAATTCAGAAAAGATAGAACCACACAAAACTCGTTTGCTGGTCAATGGTTGCTCTCAGATCAAAGGCACTGATTAAAACTAAAATTTGCAAAAAATGTAACAGCCATGTACGGGATAAAGCAGATCGGAACTTCTGAAATACAAAGCTTGAAAAAACTCTGAAGAACATCTTTACAGCTTTACTAGCTTTACTACAGCTACAGCTTTGCTAGATCCAAAGCAGACCCTAGCATCTATTAAAGTTGATATGCTCTGTGATATGTTTGTCTTATCTAAAAATAAAAAGTCTACAACTGCTACAAAACAGGAATTAAGCAAGAAGATTGAGATGAAGAATTTGAAAAAGACAAAGTTTTCTCGGAATATGAATTACACGAAACAGTAAACAAGGGAATCTCTGGCTGGATCAAAAAGTTGATGAGCAAAAGATGCTGAGATCCCTTCTCTCAACCCGTTTGTATGCAAATAAAAACTATCCCGGGAAATGGAACCAAATAATGAAAACAAAATCAAAGAAAAGCAGTTGTAGCATGACTCATTCATTCGGAGAACAAGCCCGGATATTACCTACGCATTTGGATTAGTCGGCAGGTTCTACCAGATTCCAGGAAAAGCACATTAGTCTGCAGATAAACGCATATTCAGATAGATGAAAGGATAAAGAAATTGCCAGATTATATTTACGAAGGACACAAACTCAACAGTCGATAGATACGGGTCGCCGATCAGTGACAGGAATCGTCTACAAATTTCAAGGACATCCTATTTCTTAATAAAGCTAAAAATAGAAAACAGTAGGTCTATCAACAACGGATCCCGAGTACATGGGGTTTTCAGCTAGTTGGCAAGAAGCTATGTTGGGGGAGAACTTCAGTCGAAAAACTTGATACAGCATCAACATTCAAACCAACAATTATTCGTTGTAACAACAATGGTAGCATTTATTTAACGAAGGCAGCAGGATATCGACAAAGAATAAAGCATATTGCTTATTATTGATCTTAGAGCTGTTTCGCCGCTTTAGTCCGAAACTACGTGCATAGTAAGCACCCGCTGTATCTTGAAATTGTAAGAATAAAATACGAATCTTGTCAACTATTTCTTAACCTAAATCCTCTAAATTCCTCCATTATGGGTCAACTGGCATCCTACTTTATTCAGTCCGCTAAGACGGGGAGCATACCTACCATCTTTGGCTTGATCGTTCACCTTCAGACAAGCAGGCGTTGGAATTCAAGGCGTCATCTTACGAGCCCCCTTTGGCGTTCCTCTCTCTTTTTCACGTAAACGCACATATAGTTCTCTCACAACACGTCATCACGCCTATTCTGTTCTCTCACTTAGTGCCTCGAACCCTGTCTGTCATCCTTCCCGTAACCCGATTAACCCATGGAACTCACCCAATCCTTCTCGCACTGCGTCATCACACCAAACCTGTTCTTACTCCCTCCCTTGAGTGCCCTCTATCATCCTAAGGAGAATATAAAGTATTTTTTATTAATGCCTAGAATTAATTGTAGAATACTGTACTAATACTTAATCAACAAAAATTGCATTCATTAACATTTTTTTCTGTTTACAGTAAAACCTGAAAAATAAAAGTTCTGCTTTGTCCCAATGTCATCTCATTTTACCGCATTTTTTTCTAATGAAATGGAAAAAGGAAATTTTGAACAAAATTAAAGAAATACTCACGTTTAACAAGGACGTACTCCAAGGTCCTTTATGAAGAAATTTTATGTGGGAAATATGACGCCCCAAACTGCGATGAATGCTGCAGCATTCGTCACATAATAAGATTGCTCTATTCAGAGAAGCCCAGGTTGGCTCTGAAAAGTGTACAATAATTGGATTAATGCATTTTTTCATTACAAAAATGTGTAAACTCGAGTGTTTTTATAAAAATCTCAAAAATTTTACAAAAACTTTTTGAGATTGACAATTTTTGATGCGTGACATCGAAAATAAATAAATCATCATTTATAAAGGCTTAAGACTAGTTATTTATACAGACTGAAGTCCATAACAGTATAGTTATACAGGGTGCCCCAGACTCAAGTGTGCGGACTTATATAGCTGTACAAAAAATTTTTTTAAATCGAAAATTCCTTTTCCAATAATCAGTTGAAGTTTTAGTTTCTGAGTTATAAAATATTTCGGCTGGACCGGGCGCGGTATAAGCAGACTTGCGTACGTGAGCGGGAGTCCCGCGCAGTGTTATTGTGGCGACCACCGAGGTGGGGTTAGTGACGGGAGAACAGCGCTCACTACATTGCGTTGGACTCTTGCTCACACACGCACCACTGTTTGTACTACGCTCCTGATTGGTTAAGCTTTAATATTTTATAACTCAAAAACCAAAGCCTTGAATGATTTTTGGAAAAGGAATTTTCGATTTTATTTTTTATTTTTCGACAGCCATATAAGTCTGGGACACGCTGTGTAGATACTAAGATAAAATATTTATTTTCGATATCAGTGTTTGCTGGCCAGTGAAAGGTATATTGTTAGTTAATATTACTTTTACGATTTAGATGATCATGTATTATTACTATTATAGCTTTCGATACGAGTTGGATGGACCTTACTTATCGACTCTCATCAAATACAGAATTTAATCAATTCCACGATGAGACCGAAAACAACGAACTTGGACAGACAAACGCGAAAAGAGTATAAAAGTTGAATTTATATTATCTATGCCAATGTTTTAAACAGTAATAATAATGAAAAATTAGTAATTTTTCTGTTTATTTCTTTTTTCCTAGGAAAGTTGTACAAAAAATCCGAAATTTACAGGACGCAAGCTTTAGCAAGCTTATGCAGCGAGGACGTCTGACAACGTTGATCGTCGAGTACAAATACTCGACACAGACACGCTTGGACATTTTTAGTCATACCTTAGGAACTGGTGAAGATTTTCTGAGTTGTTCGTCATAAGGGGATTAAAACGACTCGGGTTTCGCCGCATCCAAAATACGTCTAAAAGGATGCATCGTTGAATGTAATATACGAAGCACATTTTTTTACTCGTGGGAGCAAAGCGATTTTTTCGAAAGATGTTCTCACCAGCTAAAACTTTATGCCGGACTATAGTCAACCGCTTAGTTTCAAGTTGCATAATATAATAATATATATATATATAATATATAATATAATATAATAATATATAATAATATAATACAATGATAAGATAAATAAAAATAACATGAACAATGAATGAAAAATGCTAAAATGAAAAAAGTAAAGAACAACCGATATTTTAAAGGACTATTCGAGATTCTACTACTTTACTTTAATTGTAGTTTCACTTGATCCAATCTATCCATGATCCGAGTTCCAACCCGCGAATCAACTCACAAATGTCACATAAAAAATATTCAGTAAGTTTTGTATAGTTAACCCAAATGTATGCTCTGGAAGCTACAACCATGATTCTGCTCCGAAAGATCGATCCCGTTACAACTGTAGATCTGCGTCATCCGACACGTCACTTCCCGAACGTCCGAATACGACCGAGTCGGGAAAATCAATTCAATTCATAATTAATTCATAGAGGAAAAAAACTAGACACTTTTCATGGATCATTTATCACTTCACTTCACGATAATTCGAAAAGGCATAACGCTAAACCCTTCTCAAGAATAACTTATTTTGTGAGAACAATAAGTAAGAGTAAGCATTATGACTTGAGCATTCACGGGTCAGAACTAGAACCGTGAATCAATATCACTTTAAATAATTTGGAACATCTAGGTAACGTCAATTGATTAGGCTCAAAAAGTATTAACAGCGGTCTTGGCATTTGTGATGCCTAAGTCACTGTAAAGCTGTATTTTCACAAAGGAAAATTGTGGAATTAAATATTATTTTTTTAAATAATGAAAAAGCTGTCTAATTCATTTATCGTCTTAAATTTTTCTTATTTCTTTATTTTTAAATTTTTTAATTTAATGATTACCTAGTTACGATTATTTAGAAAACTATTTTTTGCTTTAGAAAGTGTATAATAAATGAATAGAAAGCCTTATGCATATTATTATTCTTTGAATTTATTGAATATTTATTGGGTAGAAAAGATTTTGAACCATTTTCCTAAATGATAATGCATATAATTCATAAATTGAAAAAGAGAATTGTATAAAACGAATCGATTAACGTAGAACTCTGGAAAATAAGAGATTCAGGAAAATATGCAAAGCCTTATATTGACAAAGGGATAACAAAGATAGACGCGAATAGACAAGGAATAACTTATATAGGCTGAGTTACGTAAAAGAGGATTAAAAGAATAGGGCAGCAAACAATGTTTAGCTTAGGCTGAAATAGAAAATAGAGGTTGCAAAGAGATAAAGTATAGAAAAAGAAAGACTTGAGCATACCATTGATAGTCCGAATGGCATGAGCTTGAATTAAAGGAAGGACGTGTAATTATTCTAACGAAGACGCAGATAACTATGGACGCGAATAAACAAATATAGACTGCTAGAATGAAAAAGAAAGGATTCCGAAAAATAAGCGGAGGACTATATTCACAAAAATACAGAAACAGATAGGAATGAGCAGAAGAAGTATAAATTATATCTAAACCATTATATTCAAAAAATATGAGAGAAAATTACTATTTTGACTTCGACGTTAAAAATATTAAAATTATTGCTAAGGAAAATAACTGCTGTAAAAAATTTCTGGAATCAATTTTCATAAATAAGCAGATGAAAGTATCTATTAATTTAAAAACTTGCCAAATCTTAATTAAGCACCCACCCTCTCTACCCTAGGACTGAGCTAGCGTTCTGGGAAAGTTTGGGCCTTTTGGGTTCAGTTTAATTTAGTATCGTGCTATTTATTATTTATATCCTCATTTGTTATCGTCCCCTTTTATTTGGGGTTAGGACGCGTAAAGGGTTTTCGGGGTTTTAGGATTGCTTTTAGGAAAGCTGGCGCCCTGAGGCTTACGTCTATTTTATATATTATGTTTTTTTTTTCCTTTATGCGCGGCCTATTGGACGTTGCCTACTTCTAGGCAAATGGCCGCGTGGCAACTTGTATAATTGCTTAGTTATTCGGAAGTACAGATAGATGGGATCGCACATTAGATCAAGTGGAATTTGCAATAAATAACACAGTTTGTCGATCCACAGGAAATACACCTTGCCAATGGTTATTCGATGTTGATTAAAAAGGATGGGTAAACGATTGCGTACGCCTGCTCTTAGAGAAAATTTTTAGCAACAGCAAGCGTGATTTCCAAGCTACCTGACAGAAAGCTTCGGATAATATCGAATATATCAGTCAGTAAACAGACGATATTACGATAAAAAACGAAAGTCGGCAAAGTCTACAATGTAGGGTATTCTGCTATGATTCACAATACCGACACGACACCTGAAATTAAAAAAAAAATCATTTTACATTTAAAGGACGTGTGTTGCCAGTCAAATGAAACCTTATATTACCGGCGGAAATTAAATTACTTATGATGATTTATTATTTTTAAGCATTCTATTTTGTATGTTTCGCCGGTAGGGCTCAAGGTCAGGACAGCCGAACTGTAGGAGGTAGTTTGTATTTACATTTCTCGAAGCTTTTCGAAAAAGGATTTTACCAGGAATCGAGAACCTTCTAAAACTAATTACCGGGAAGGTTCATTTTTTAGCTCGTGCTCTGATTGGTTATCTTGCGTGAGGCCTTCCCCTTTCCAGTCATCGAAACGCGCTTGTGAGCGAGCGGGAGAAAAAGGCCGAATCAGTCTGGTTCGAGCAAGCATCGTGTCAACGGAAACTGAATAAACTTATATTAACTGAAATATCCGTTCGCTTATTATTTCTCGTTTATCCTTCTCCTCTGATTTAACCCACGTAACTTAATCATCGTTTCGGAGAAAAAATTTACTTGGAAATCCAAGTGGAATTCCCCATGAAAAATCATGCAGGACTCCTCGTGGACTAATGAAGAAATTCCACGTGGAATTATGCGTTGAGTTCCAAGTAAAATTCGTGTCATAAATTGATCAAATTAACTTACACAAAAGAAACTACGTTTATTTTTGCATGCGTTTTACCGTAAATTTACAATTACATTTCTCATTCTACGAGAATAACAGTATTTAATTTACTATTAATTTTTTATAATTAAGGTAGACTTTGTGGAAAATGGACTTTTTTACGTTTAAATAAACGCTGATTACTATTTTCACTGTGGTGAAATAGGTATCTACACTAATAATATATAATAATAATAATAATAGTATTAATAATAAAGTTTTTAAGAGCTATTTGTAAGAAAATTCTGTAAATAGAAAATGGAAGTGTAAGTAAGACATTTTTTTAAGGCCAGCATGCCGAAAAATAAAAGTTTATCTATTAGATGGTGTTTTGACACGTGTGATTTTTTTTACAAATGCAAAATGAACAGGAAGGAATGTATTGTTTTGGCAATTTGGCACCAATTCTTCGATTGGTGGCAATTTTGCTGGCGGGAATTTTGAAATTTGCATATTAAAATTATTTAAATTATCTAAAATAAAAAAGTTATTGGACTTGTGTATAAAAATAATTAAACTGATTAATAAATAAGGATAAAAACAATTTTAAAAATAGACTGGCGTAAAATGGAAAAAAAGTAATTAATTAATTTGTATACGAAAATCATTTGAAAATATTAATATATAAGGATGAAAACAATCATAAAAATAAGGATGGACGTACAATAGCTAATTAAATAGAAAAATAAGTATCTTCCTTCGTGATTTTGACTGGTACGCAATAGCGTTTATGCAAACTCACATACTTTAACATATATGTAAAAATTGTATTTTTAAAGCTAGATCAGTTCATTAAACAATTGGAAAAAGCTTACCAAATTTTGGTTTGTGGTCATGTCTCAAAAAAATCAACAGGACTGTTCCTCACGTGCAATCATCGATCACGATTGCAACTCCTTCACACTTTTTTTCGCAATTTTTGCAATTTAACGCCATTCAAAATAACGTAAAAATTAATTATTTTCCTCATTATTTAAGTATTTTAGGTCCGTTTTTATTTTTATGATTGTTTTTATCCTTAAATATTAATATTTTCAATCATTTTCATATACAAATTAATTCGTTTATTTATTTTTGAAAATTTTTACGTAATTCATTATTTTTATCATTGTTTTTATCCTTGTGTATTAACAATCTAAATTATTTCTAGACATAAATTTAGTCATTTATTTTATTTTTAATAACTTAATTATTTCCGTAAATAAATTTGGAAAATTCCCGCCAGCGAAACCATTTTCCAAGAAGGTGAAAATCGATGGTGAAAATAGACCGAAAATCAAGTTCAACCAAAATGCCCGCAGCCAATGTCATATGTAAGCACCATAACCATTGGTATTAGAACGGATATCTTTTGAATGCGCAGTAGTGGTACCTGTATATTTACAGTATTTTTAGATAGCCACGTAATGTAACCTAACAATATACAAGAATCACTACTGCGCATGCCAGGGATGCGCATGCATCCTAGCACCACTGGTTACAGTATATGTTTATGTTTGAAGTATATTTGAAGTATATGTTTGAAGCAGTTCAGAATATGTGAACATCTAAATATAGTAATGCTCATTTAAAATGAGAGAAAAATATTTATACTACGCTACTGAATGACCTTTTTAGAAATTAATAAACGAAAGGGTGCTCAGGGACTGGAGAACGAAGAGACTAGCGATACCAGCGATCAATTCGGCGAAAACACTCTTCGATCGGCATCCGTAGAAACCGCTCTGAATTAGTGACAGGTCGGGAACTAAGTGCGAAAAAAATCAATGAGCCTTTCAATGAGCCTTTCAAGGACAGTCCAGGAGGATCCTAATTAAATAGGACGAATAAATAATAAACTCCTGATATTTATTTTTTAATTAAAAAAAATTAGGATTGAACTAAAGCGTGTACTAATATTGTAGAAAATTTCATTATGTAACACCCCAGGGAATGATTATTCTTCAACCCGTTTCCATACTGGAGCTCAATAATTTAGACCTGTAAGTGTTTACCTAATAATAAATTTTAGTGAAATACCCTTTTCAACAGTTTTGAAGGAACAAGATAAATGCAAGATTATCAAGAAAACTGGCTTAGATGGAATAAAACATTTGTCGAGAGCATGAATGAAACCACGATTGTTTTTCAACCTATTTCCATTTGGGAGCTCAACAATCTGCTTCCGCAAGCTCTGAATAAATACTAGCCATTTAACCCTTGAGATTTTCCATAAGATCTTTCTGAGAATAAATGGATTTTATAAGTGTAGAAACTTAATAGAATTTTCAACTTGTTTCTATACGGGAGCTCATCCGATGAGTTTGTGAAGCTTATTATTTAACAAATCTATGCGAATTCTAAATATTATTTAAAAGTAAAAGAAATTTAAAGGAATCCTGGAAATTCAAGAAAGAAAAGGGAAAAAGCATCTTTGAAATTTAGCCGCTTCGATGTCAAAATAAAAAGAAAAAAATATTCAACTTAAAAATTGCAATTCTCTTTTCGCTATTGTGAACTCACAATCCTAATAAAAAAGTTGTAAAATCACTTTATCAATAACATACTAAAAGAAATGATTAACTCTATCAGGATTGGTACCGACGTATTTAATCAGGTCCAACCTCCTGACCAGAGAAAATAAAATCTTTCGAGAAGTCGAATGTTTATAGAAGTACTTCTATAAATGAGTATTTTACGATACAGTTAAACACTTAAGAATAATTACTAACTTCATAAAAAGATCAGGAAAGTCCTCTAATTTTACAATCAACAAAGAAATAGTGCTTTATGTTGTAACAATAACGAATCTATTTATAATATAAGGTAAGTTACTCCTTTTTAATTATATTTTAATTAATTATTAATAATCGAAAATGCAGAACTACTAATTGAAGAATCAATCAAAGCATTTAGAGTTTTCAAAATTATAAAATTTTAAGCAATTTTAAGCTGGAAACATTAAAATTTGAACGTTTACATTTTTTTATAAACTGAACACAACTTAAATAAAAGTTATTTTTATTATAAACTGTTTTAAAATCCCTAAATTGATTCAAAATTTTATTTCAAAATCTTGAAACATTTACATGCTGTTTGAATCCTGCAAAATTGAAAAAATTCCCTTAAAATCCTTTCAGAATTCTTAAAAAGCTTGCAATTTTTTTGTCTGAAATCTGCCAAAATCTATATTTGATTTCAAATTAGGCCGTGCACTATTAGCATCGAAATTTTAATACAAATAACCGTATTTTACTGTTATACGTAAACATTTCATTTAAATTATTCGAAATCATTTCAAATTTTAAATTAATTCTCAGATATTTTCTAGGACTAAAAAGTGTTTAATTGTTCTTTATATATCGAAGTTCTTATAATTGGACTTACTAATTAAATTTTTTGAAATAAAACAGTTCAAATTGTAAAGTTCAAGGTTTTATAATTGTTCTTTTTCTTAATTGAAAAATAAAAGCCTTTGGTTCTGAATATATTATATTGATGTTATATCACAATTGAAATTAGTTTAAAAAGTTTCAATTGAGTTTTTACATTTATTTAACTGATAAGACTTTTTCATTCTGAAACTAACATTTAATTTAAAAAATTAGGAAATCATTTATATTCACAGTTGATCAACCAAAAATGTTTTTCAACCAAAATCTTTGATTTTAAATACTTTTAATTATTTAAATCTTTTTAAAAAATTAAAAAAAGAAAAAAGAACATTTTTAAAGTGAAAGATTTTCGAATTATGCATTCTAAACAGATTTTTTATTTTAAAAATGTTGTAAAATTCACGGTCAAAAAATAAATGCAGTCATTTCTCGGTTTTTCCTGGCCTCATAAAATCCCCGGTCATTTCCCGGTTTTCCAGGTTTTCGGGTCTAGCCGTCACCCTATTACAGCAATTTTTTATTACAAAATTTGTTATAAATAATGTAAGCTGTTTTCGAAAAAATTCAATATCGTTTTCGATGTCAGCACGTCGAAATCTATATAAAACGACTTGTGGTTAGGGGACCTATTTTTTTAAACGAAATCAGAGCCAGTGCCAGGACTAGGATAATGTTCTGTAACATTTTTACTATTTTTTTAAATGTCGGATTCATTTGACACAATTAATTAAATTGGTTTGAAGAATTTTTAAATTGGCCCTAGAGTCTTGCGAATAAAACTAATATAAAAGAAATATTACTGGAACTTATTGTTACTAAGTCGTAACTCCCCCCTCCTCCCTCTCTCTCTCTGTTTCTCTCACCGCTTCGCTCTCCGTGTGTTCTTCCTGCTTCACTACAAAAGGAAAGGTGATTGTGTTTGAAGTAAAAAAAAAACACTTCGTAATCCAAAAAACACAGTAGATAGGTAGGGGAGCTCTAACTCAAGATTCCTACTTACCAACATTATCAACATGTTTTTGTTCCATGCTAAAAAATGTGACTCATTGTAACGCAAGATTCCTACTTACCGACATGGCTCTGTTCAATGCTAAAAATGTGATTCGTCTTCTTGCTAAATCTAGAATGTTGTTAATGGTTGGCTTTCTTCGGCCAATTTGATTTGATGAAAACCGGAGTTGGCATCGAAGCGCGAAAATATATTTTAATTATTTAACCTTGCTATCAATACGTCCGCCTTTGGTATAGATACTACTGCTCGTTTTACATTGCTACTGAGTACGTCGTAGTTGCAGCATAGACGGATACCCTTCGTGCCGTCTTTGTTTAATTTTGGTGCGCGAACAATTGGGCTGCACCATTCCGTGTGAAAATCGACGGGTGTAATGGTGTCTAGTTTTTTTAGTCACTTTACTTCTTTTTCTAGAATGGGAAGTACTGGATTCGTTACACGTCTTGGTGCGGAATGGGAGAAAGGCTTAGCATTTTCTTTTAGTAGTATTACCAAGACAATTTCTTACCCAAGCCCTGTATTACATAAACTCTGCGCTTTTTTGTTTTCGGGCATAATCTTAAACAAAGGTCAACATAACCTGAGACAGATAGTTTTCTACCGTCTTAGCCAAAATTGATTTTATCTGAAGGTTTAATATTATTGTTTAAACTAATTAGAAGCGATTTAGGAGGAACAGAACTAACATCAGCTCCTGCGTCCATATCAAGTAATTTTTTAAGAAAAGTTTAATACATCAATCGCTACAGGAAAATGAAGTCGGTTTTTGACGACCGATTGACCTGAGATACGCTGCTTCCATGGCGTCGTTGTCGCTCGCTAATTCTCTCTGGCAGCACCGTCGGGGGTTGGTCGCTTCCTTCACTGATGTGATCGATCCGAGGAAATGACTGTCGCTGACACCAATCTCATCTTCTTCATCCTCTTGTAGGCAATGGACTTTGGATCTGCAAGCTCTGTCCAATGACCTTGTAATTTGGGCAAGTCGACTTTGCTGTTAGGCATTTTTGTCCTTCGACGTGCTTTGGTAGTCCACATCTATAACACTTTTCTTCGCCCTTTTGCGATCGAGCGCTTTGTTTGGGTTGTTGGCTGAATCGTCTATTTCTGTGCGGAATTTTGTTCTCCTCTTCACGAGCATCAGAACCGGAGCACAGCTCTTTGTTCTATTTCGATTGCATTTCCGCTTGTCGAACCATTGTGATAGCGTGTTCGAGTGTTAATTCGGGCATGAGTTAAATTTGAATCTCTCGAAAACGAGGTTGGTTTTTGGAGAAAAATATGCGCCGAATTTTTCTTTGACATTTTAGAGAGTCGCGCCTTCGGGAATTTGAGGATAGATCTGCGCAAGGATCTCTTCTGATTTCTCACCCATTGTGTAACATAATAGGTTATTTTTTTTCAATGTCCATTTTAATAGATAGGTTCGCGACCGAAACATAACATAAACTTGGTGGCTGTACATTAGCATTGTTAACGGTGACTGCGGTAGGGTTTTCGTCACCCGGCATTTTGACTCGGACTGGTTGCAAATTACTGATTCCGTTGCGACACAAAGCGTGGATTGGCTCATGAACGTTTGGTGAGGTTTAAGATCACATGGGATCTTCATTACCATATTTTCGCGTTAATTCGAAAGCGCAATTCTGACCTTCTTCTTACCTCTTCTCTTAATGATACACGTTATTTCAATTGAACATTATAACGAATATTAATTCACATGCTTTTTGCACCATCATTGTGCAATTTGATGACGCTATTATAATTAATCTGAATATTGGTGAATATTCTGTCTCTCTAGCTCTTTCTGACTCCTGGATTTCGGGGTATAAAATTGTTTCGAGTTTTCCATTCATGATATTAAAACATGAACTTAGGGATTGCTCTATTTTTAATTTATCCTTGTCAGGAAATTAGTGCTGAGTATACACGTCGGTACCAATCCTGAAAGAAAGATAAACCTGAACGTAATATTTTATTATTAATCACCAAAAGAAAAGAAACTTTATCCACAACATGTGGCTCCCAATTTGCGTCAAACTGTAAATCTGTTTTCTCAATTCTGAGCACTTTGATTTTGAACTAGTTGTTCATCAAAAATTCCCTAGAAATATAACTGTCCCGAAATCCAGTGTCCAAACGAGCATCTATAACATGAGTTCTTATTTTGCGGATCAATCCGAATTTATCTTTAAACCAGTTCAATAGGGAAATAAAAGTGCCTAATCGTTTCGCAAAATAATTACTCTCAACCTTTTTAAAACTAAGGTTTTCTTAATTGTGAAGATATAGAAATCCATCCTGGGAATTATTTTTAATTCCTTGGATTTTAAAATTTTCTGATTAAGTTTGTTTTTTCAATTTTCACGAAGGAATCGATATGCTAAGAAAATCTCCTAAATTACACTGTGACAGTTCTCTGTTGGTTAAGGGTCGCCCACACAGTGAATAATCTTTCATAGATTTTCACGTTTCACTACGTGAGAATTGAAAATTTTCACTCACGATGTCTTTAGCGTATTTTTGATCCGGACAATCAAGGCGAAAGCATTACCACTTTCTTGGGTGGCCAAACGAGAGGGTAGCGCCAAAGTGTACGAGTAGCTCTGTAATGCCACCCTGAGAGCTTGGATCACATTACGCAAGCCCGTGAGGCAAGTCCTAAAAGTTAAATCACTCACTTCAAAATTATTAAATTAACCCTATTTTTCTTTAACTCGTACATTCAAGCAGAAGCGTTAGTCCCGATCACCCAGCTTCTCCGGCCGTGAATAATGTTACCTGACTAATTGTGGAAAATGGAGACAGAACTCAAAAGTGGTCGAAATGCATTTCGAAAGGATTTATGACTATTGGCCGAGGGCTTAGTCTAATTAATTTAAATCCAGATTATTGCAGAGACCTTGAAAAAGGTCTATACAATGTCACAATAAGTTTCAGTAACTTTCAGTAAAAAAAAATGTAAACGTGAAAATAGATACAGAATTCAAAAGTGGTTGAAATGCATTACTCAACTATTTTGAATATTGGAAGTATTCTGAGGGCTTAGTCTAAATAATTTAATTCCAGATATTTGCAGGGACCTTTAGAAACTTTTATTGAATGTCATGATACATTTCAGTAAATTTCAGTTACAAATTGTAAACTTCAAAATATATACAGCATTAAAAAGTTGTCCAAATGCATTTCAAATGCATTTATGACTATTTGGTGTATTTTGAGGGATTAAGCTAACCACTTTATATCCAGATTTTTGCAGAGTATGGAAATTCAAAATAGTCATCGGCATCTATCCCACTGCATTTATAACTCTTGGGGCTACTTTCATTAATAATAATAATTCATGCAAATCCATATTTTGGCTTTAATGGTTAAAGAATGAAACAATAAAATTTATTTCTTTTGTTGATTTTTTTGCTTGCTGTAAAACGTATTATTTCAAGAAAACCATTATAACTCAAGCAAAGAGTAACACAAAATATTGAAAGAAATTTATCTTCAAAACGAAAGATCTTAAACTATTTGTTTACCCGGCTGTACAGGAAATTTTATAGGACTATAGATTCCATCCTATAGGTGATTGCATATAGGCTTCATAATCAATGCAGAATAAATGAGAGCTGACCTTTTTCCCCCATCGGTAAATTATTAAAACTTTGCAGTTATCTTGTGCACATGTCAAGCAAACGTCTTACGAAGTCCCTACCCTCAGGCACGAACTTAAATGTAACCAAAGTTAGGCCTGAAGATAGATGAAAAAAATCTATTAACTAAGATGATAATTAAATTATCGAAACTTTTTTATATGAGGTGGTAGGTTACCTGAAGAAATGCATATGGATATAATTTAGGTTCACTGGCGTCAAAAAATTTCGAGGCAAGAATAGTTTTGTACACATTCCAACCATTCCTTCCGCGGTCTGCCTCTGGCCACTCTGCCATTTACTTTCCTTGATATACTTGTTTCATTAGTCGTCCATCCTTCATTCTCTCAACATGCCCGAACCATCTTAACCGATTTCTTTCCCATGTGTCAAC
>JAAAKG020046771.1:0-18624 GCA_010014905.2 Druon quercuslanigerum
GAGGTTCTGGTGGTTCGGAACCCACCTTAAGCTGTAGGTCCCCCTCCCACCACCAAAAAGGGTGTGGGAGGTGTGTGAATGAAAAATGTAAACCCTTAGGGGACACATTAGAAGCTTCCACTTACTACTATTACTAGTTAAAAATATTGTTACAGGTGTCGAAAAAAATTTAAATATTTAAGGGCAATTTTTTTCATTTTCCAAGGTTTTTCAACATTTGCTAAATAATTTTAAAAAAATTTAAACAGCTTTGGAACTGATTTGAATTTTTCTAAAAACTTTGCAGAATTCTGATAATTAAAAGAAAATAAATCATTTATTAAAAATGTTTATTTTCCATTAAAAACCATTTAATCTATTTTATTAGATAATTCTACTATTTTGTTGTCACATTCTCTATTGATTTTTTTTTTTAAACTGTAATTAGGTTGAAAATTCCTTTAAAAATTCAAAATTTGGACAAAAATTCAGGAAATGAGATAATATTTAACTATTTTGTTAGAAATTCATCTATTTCGTTGTAAATTTGTTGTTTTTTTTTTTTTTTTTGAGGAAAATTTTCCTCTTTTGGGTCGAGAATCCGACTTTTTGGGTCAAAAATCTTTTTTTTTTTGTTAGATAATCCATTATTTAGTTAAAAATTCAATAATTTCGCCTAACAATTCAACTATGTTTTTGAAAATTCTTTTTTTTCCTGGAAATAAAATTTTTATCTGAAAATTGAACTATTCTATTTTTGTTGAAAATGTATCTTTTTAATGGACATTTAATATTTTTAGTTAAAAATTAATCTCTTTAATTGCAAATTGAACTATGTTGCTGAACATGTATCCATTAGTTAAAGATTTACTATTTTAGTTGAAAAATTAATTTATTTGCTTATCAATTTTACTATTTTGTTGCAAATTCATTTTTTCATAATTAATTTTTTGACTTAAAATATTAGAATGCCATTTTTTTGTAATAATATTTTTAGTTAAAAAGTCCCTTCCCGTATTTTTTGGGTCAAAAATTCAATTAGTTTAGTAGAAAATGGTCAAAATTTTTATAAATTATCAATTTACCTTTTTTGACAGAAATTTCGGTTTTTAATTTTAAAAATGGTTTGTTTTAATTAAGTATTTAAATGATTTCTTGTGAATGTATATTTTTTTGTTAATTTCATAATTTCTTTATTAAAAATCAAAGTATTTTTGCTAGAAACATCAATTAATATTACACTTTTTCTTGATAATTTATTCTTTATCAAAAATACATCACTTTTAATGATAACTTAACCATTTTGTTGGACATTCCCTTCTAGGTTGAAAATTAATTATTTTAACTGATAATGTAATTCTTTAATTTTTTTCTCAAAATTTATCTTTTTGATTAAATTTTTAAAAATAATTGGATAAACTTTTATAAAGGGTGTATGTCAAATTTTCTTCGGGTTCCGTATTCTTATTTTTTGGGTTTATCTCAGCTAGTATGCAAAATCCAAAAAAAATCTTTTAAATAAAATTTGTAGATTTTATCAAAATACACATTTCTTGTTTAAAAAATTTTTTCTTCGAGTAATAGTTTCCCAGAAAATCAGAGATATATCGATTTTAATTTTTTAAAAACCCATAAACCACGGCTCTTCACACCACTGATTTTCTGGACACCTATCATTCCTCTACAAAAATGCTTGCAACAAAAAATGTGTATTTTGATGAGATGTACAACTTTTATTCAAAATATTTTTTTTCATTTTGCATATTAGCTGAGATAAACGCAAAAAAAAAAATTTTTAATACGAATATTATACAAAATATTTAAAGCCTACCTGAAAAAATCCAATTTTTAACCAGATGGTTGAATTTTTGATTCAGAAATATACATTTCTTACTAGAATTTTTAATAAAAAAAAATTTATTTAAAAATTCGAGAAAAAGGCGAATCGGCTTGAAAACTTAAAAAACAGGTATTCTTAGAAAAACGGAAAAGAGGGGAAAATGGGAAAGAGGGTGAAAATATTTAATAAATAAAAAAACCTCTAAATATAACAGAATTTTTTAAGCCCCCCCCCCCCGCCCCCCTCTTAACTTGTTTCCAACCGTAGTTTTTAAGGGGATCCTCCCCACTCAAATTCCGCCCAAGTTACTTTCGATTCCCGCTATATGTTATTTGAACTGAAAAGTTATGGAAAAAAACGTTATATTTAATGGAAAAATTTAAAATATATTTTACTCAAATCCACTGCAGCAGCTTTGATGTACTGATACATTATTTTACTTAATTTGGAAAATTCTGGAAACTAAAATTTAGACAGATTTGTAAACTAAGGCACTGTTCATTTGATCGCCGTGTACTTGCTCGTCTTACCCTCTCCACTCGACATCCCCTCACGTCGCTGACTGAGCGAGAGCGCTGTGTCAAGCCTTGCCAGCGGGAGGCATCTTTGTCCTTATGAGGAATAAAATACCAAACATAAAAAAGTTCTAATTTTGCAATTAGTAATTTTAACAAAATATATAATCGGAATCTACGTTTTTTTGCGATCTTAACGATGTGTCACGTGCAATCCAAATATTAAAATTAGAATGTTTTTTCGCAGATTTTAGTGACATACCTGCATTTTCTAAAAATAGTTAAATTTTCTGCTAGAAAAGATTACATTTTTAATCGAAAACGGAAGGTTTGAATTTACAATTAAAAAAAATTAACTTGCAACAAAACAAAGAATTTTTAATAGAATACGTTAATTTTTATCCAAATACCTAGAAGAATGTTATACTTAAAAATATAAACTTTCAACCAAAAAGGGAATAGTTGAGTTTTCAAGTTGAAAAATTAATTTTTACAAATAGTTCAATTTTCAGCCAAAGATAGGAATAGTTGAGTTTTCAATTTGAAAAATTAATTTTTAAAAATGGTTCAATTTTCGTCCAAAGATATGAATAGCCAACTAAAATTATAAAATTGAAACAAAAAAAGAATCGTTTTCAGTTACAAAAAATTAATTTTAAATTTAAAGTATATAACTATTTTTGAAGAGATAAATTTTCAACTAAAATGATTCATCTTCAACTGAACAAATAAATTTTTAACAAATTGCATCAGCCTTGAATGACAATGACTTTGAAAAACATGATGCAAGCATTGCATTCAATTGCAAGCTTCATCATTTATGTTCTATCTTAGAGGATATGTTGTTCAATAGTTGAATGTTAAAAAGAAGACAGTAGTTTAGCTTTATATTTATTCAAAAATTTAATTTCTATGTTTGGGAACTAATTTTCATGGTCAGTTTTCTCCAAATTTGGTTGTTTTTCAAAAAGTCGAAAATCTTTCTTTTTTGCGATAGTCGAAAATTTTCTAAATATTACAATTTTATATTCATAAAAAAATAAATAATAATAAATAAAAGGACGTAGGTAAAGAAATGAATTTGACAATTCTAATTTTAAAAGGTGGGGCATTGAGGTAAAGACAGGAAAAATTAAATTTTTCAACAAATTTCTTGAATTTACATTCTGGAAATTTTAGTTTTTAATTTTTTTTCATTGACAGAGGGACCTTTTATGTTTTAAAAGTTTTTATGGACTTAAAATGAAGAAATCATTGTTTTCAAAATTTCATGAATTGGAAGAAGGAGAATTTTTTTTAAATGACTTTGGACCACTTTACGCTAGACTGCATATTTTTGGTTTTAAACGAAAAAAATAATATTAAAAGTAAGCAAATGAATTTGATGAAAAACGACACACTTTTCAATAAAACGTTTAAAAACAATTTGTTTACAGAATGTGCCTTTTTTAATTATAAAAACAAGACAGTTAAAATACATTTGTTTCAATGCATTAGTATTTTTAATCAATGGTTATCTACTTTAGGATCATTATTTGCAGTAGGTTGGTCTCTCCTACATTCTTCGAAGTAGCTCAGTTATAGTTATAGTGATAAGAATTTGTTCCTTGAAGCCGAAGGAGCTTTAAAAAAAGAGAATTCACAACTACCAAATTACAGTTGTCGATGCTTTGACCTGGGATGATTTCCTGGGCGCGCTCTAACTTGCGAACAAAGTGAGCCACGTTTGCAGCGCGCGATGAGGATATACCGGCAGCGAGGGCAAATTTTTTTAAATTTTTTTAACATGTTCAAATTTGTGTTCATTTACATTGTTTAACCAACATTTGTTTTAGATTTTGCATAATGACATAATTATTTCTTCAAGAATGCTCTAAAATTTACGGTTCTTTCGTATGCCGGATGAAAAACTTTAATCCCAGGAGCGATTCCTTTTGTAATAATTGAAGAATCGATGACTCAAAACATGCACTCGCCGCAGACCACCTACGGTGATTTCTTTCTGCCTAACCTTCGACCAGAAAAGGAAATCGCATACAATGTTTTATCACTGTGTATGAACAAGATGATAGGTCATTAGGTCGAAACAGTTTTGATAGCTACAAAGTATAAAAGGTCCCGACGTACCGACATTGCAAATTATATTACAATGAAGTGCAGTTTGGTATTCCTAGCCATCCTGGCTCTAGGAGCTGCGGTTCCCCATCCACCGAAACAGGAAGCTGGTTAGTAATTTTATTTTCCCAAAGACCATCATCATTTTCGGATATAATAAAGTTTTCTATTAAAAATACTCTTCTCAATTGTGAAATTTTCTAACACTCACTCAATATTTTTAGATGGTTCTATTCCCATGAAGTTAATAAAAAGAAATTCTTGATAAAATTACTGTTACCATCAAGATCTTTATTCAAACTCCAGTTTAAAATTTTTTAAGTATTCAAAAGAACCTTAAAATATTTAATTAATTTTCTACGCTTAGCTGACCAAACGCTCTTGAAGAAACATCTGCAAATCATTCAACTTTTGGAAAACATCGCTGGAGAAATCCCAAATACTCAGTTATTGAGCATTGGTCAAACCTATGACATCGAATCCCACCTTCACGACTACCATAACCCTAGCCTGGTGAAACTTCTCGCCACGGCTGTCAAGACCGGAAATGTCCAACCTAAGCGTACTGCATTTTCCCTCACAGTCAGCGGACTTCGCCAGGAAGTCGTTATCCTCGCCAGAATCTTACTTGGAGCAAAGAACTGGGAAACTTTCCTCGACACTGCTGCCTGGGCTCGCGTTCACTTGAACGAATGTCAATTCGTCATGGTTAGTACATTCTTTTTTTACAAGAGAAACACCGATCATGGCTTCACAAAGAAAGTTTCCTCGATTTTAATTAAAACTCTAAATTTTCTCTGTAAAACAGGCTCTAATATCATCTGTCCTTCAACGTACGGACACACAAGGCATCATTCTCCCACCTCTTTATGAAATCATACCACAAACCTTCTTCGACGCTAGAGTGATTCAAGAAGTAAAGAATATCAAGCAAACAGGAATCACAAATCTGATTGGAAATAAGGACATCATAATCCCAATCAACTTCACCTCTCATTTGCCAGCTGGTGAACACAAAATCGCCTATTTCACTGAGGATATTGGTCTCAACTCCTGGTGCTCGTGGATGGAAGAAGCTAGTTCAATGATGCTTGAACTCGTAAGTTCCTCATTCAATTATGATAATATCCTAACTTTTGTACCAACACAAATCATAAAGATGGTTTACAAAAAATTTATCCTTTATATCTCATACTTTTTCTTATTTTCCAGGACACACTTCAAAAACGCCCTGGTTCAGGAAGTCACGGTTCTGTATCTGAAAATGAAACAACAATCGGTCATGGAGCCCAATGGATCTACCTTCAGCAACAGCTTTTGGCTCGCTACAACCTCGAACGTCTTGGAAACGGTCTTGGACCCATCCCAGAATTGAACCTGAAACTAGTCGACATTCCTTTGAAAACTCACATCAGCTACATGAATGGTCTGGAAATGTCTGGTCGACCTGAAGGTCCCATTGACGTTACTGCCATTCGTCCAGAATTGTCAAATTTGGTCCGTAAATTGGAGAAGAGGATTATGGATGCTATTGAATCTGGATGCACTGTTACACCCAAACTTTCCTTGCTGTCTTTATACCAGCCCCAAGGTTTGAACATGCTTGGTAACTTGATCGAGGGATCAGGCAGAAGTATCAACCCCAGATACTATGGCAGCCTTCTCCGAGCATTTAAAGTACTTCTTGGTGGAACTCCTGAATACAGCAATATCTGGGAATACACTCCATCTGCTTTGGAACTCAGCAGCGTCGCTGCTCGTGACCCAGCGCTATTTGTTCTTTTGAAACGGATCAACAAACTTGTCCTGAAATACCAGGAATCCCTCCCAGCCTACCAATACAACGACATCGTTCTCCCAGGTGTTTCGATCCAGAAAGTTGATTGCACCCAGCTGGTGACCTACTTCCAGGACTACATGGTAAATCTTGACAACGCTGGAACCGTCAGTGTTAACGAGAAAATGGAGCATCAAGAGAAACAAGGAAAAATTAACATCAAGGGTCTTCTGAAGAGACTTGACCACAAACCCTACGATATTGAGATCATCGTTCAGAGTGAGAACTCCATCCCTAACGCTGTTGTTCGTGTATATCTTGGACCCAAATTCGATCATACAGGACTCCCAATTGACCTGAACACCAAAAGAATGGATTTTGTTGAATTGGACCAATGGGTCGTTGACCGTAAGTTTTTTTTCATTACCAACCTAATATCGATATTTTTGTTCTTGTCCTTGTCTTAATTTATATATTTATTATTTAGTCGTTGCTGGACAGAATGTCATCATCAGAAACTCTCGTCTTTCATCCATCCAGAGCATGGACCATCCATCTGTCGACCAAATCCTAGCTAAGGTTGAAGAAGCAATGCAGTCGCAGAATCCGTTCTTTGTCACGCAGGTATTGAATTTGAAAAGAATAAAAAAATTCGAAAGAGCCATTTATAAATTTTTTTGTTAATTTTGCATTTATATACAACATTTTCTTTCAGCCACAACAACTCTATAGTTTCCCACTTAGGCTTTCCCTCCCCAAGGGTACGTACAGTGGATTCCCTCTTCAACTCTTGGTTGTTATCTCTGCTGGACAACAGACTCTTCACTACGGACCAGTCATTCCAGAAGATGTTAACTCCTTCTACAGCAACCAATATCAAACTGTGATCACTGGTCAATACGATCAAATGGCCGAGCAGTCAGCCAAGGGCGAAGGATATGTTAGCGTAGATGTTGTTCCTGAAGTAGAAGAAATGAGCGCTCCAATCAATGAAGGTAATTTATTAGTTTATCAAGCATAGCATCCAGTTTTCCTTAGTACACTCTAGAACAGAAATTAGAATAATGTTCTGTTTGTTACGAAGAAGCGTTTTATCTAAAATGAGATACAATCTAATAACTTTTTTTCTTCTAGGTAAATGGAAGTGGAAGGCCCTCTACAACAAATACCAGGGCTACTACTCACAGCCTCAGTGGTTCCACCTTAAGAAATCGAAAAATATTGGACAAGGTGTTGAACAAGGTATAGGATTAGGTGGAGGTTTCGGGCATGGAATTAGTGGACAAGGAATGGTCAGTGGGCTAGGTTCAGTTAGAGGACAAGGAATCGTTGGACGAGGAATGGTTGGTGGAAGTGGAATTGGTGAACAAGGAATTTCTGAAGGAGCCACCGTATCAGGAGTCGGTGGTTTAAGCAGAGGAGTTGGCCAACAATGGACTGGTGGAGTACATGGAGGAGCTGAATCAGTTGGCTTGAACGGAGAATTTGGAGTTTCTGGTGGCTTCGGAGGAATTGGGGGTGGACTTGTTTCCTCCGCGGACCGGAAGAGTGCAACCATCGTCCAACAGCATTACAACAAGCTCCCTATTTCCCAAGTAATTGGTGGTGCAATCTCTCTCGATGGAAAGCCCTTGGGATGGCCTTTGGATAGACCTTTGGGACCTAGTGCTTGGAGTGTACCAAATATGGCTTGCCAAGACGTTCTCATCTTCCACCAGGATGTTCCAGTGACAAACGTTGTTGGAGTGAAATGAACATGCAGGAAGATTTTGATGGAGATTGGCTTGTAATTTTACTTGTTGTAAATTTTGGCTTGTAATTATTAGCTTAATAGATGTATATTAGTATGACTGATAAAGAGTTTGCTTTAAACGCCATAAATTTTCTACTGAAAAAATAAAGTTTTCATTCTTTGGTTGTTATAGCTATTATTATAATACAAATACGATCTAGTAGCAGGGGGATCAGAAATTTTTCCTTAACTATTGTGTATCTTCTAAAACGGGTTTTCAATACCACCTAATCACTTTGTTAGCAGTTGGCAAATTTTCTTCTTTCCAGGATTAACAGAAAATGTTTAGGAACATTTTGAATTTCAAGCTGGAGTTAAAATTAGAATTTTTCTATTCTGGCCGAGAAAATTACTCTGGCTCAAAATTTATTTGTCTCTCTTCAAAAAGTGTTCAATTAGATAAACCTAGTTTCTATTGTCAGTTCTACCAGATTTAGAACTTGCTAGGATCAGTAGGGAATTTTCAATAAAAAAGATACGTTTTTAACAAAATAATTATTTTTTTAAACAAGGAAATGAATTTTCAACCACAGTTTATAATCTACAGAAAAAAATGAACTCTGAAGAAATTAATTTAATTTTCAACAAAAAAAAACAAAGGATCTTGGATTAAAATGATAAATCTTCAATAAAAAAAAAATTCAATAAAATAGTTGAAATTTTGACCATACATTTGAATTTTTATACAAATAGTTAATGTTTTAATCGAAGAAATAAATTTTTAACTGTAATGACCATTTCAATTATAACTCAATTGTTGCTAATAGCAGTTAAAGATAATATTATTTTAATTTCAGCTTGCAGATTTAGATTCTAGTCTAATCAGTTATAATTATAAGACATTTTAGTCAAATGAAGTTAGCAAATATTTAGCATTAGACTGTTTTTGATTAGTAACTTTGACTAAGAACAAAGAATTCCATTACGTTTGAAACCAAGTTTGCAAAATTCTTAGATTTTATTCTTCATAATAGAGAGCTTTCCAAAGACATTTTCAATAAGCTGCAGTTATTTTATATAAAGTTAAAGATGATTAAATATAGTTGCAAAAAAAACTTGTTTGGTAATTTATTTAACCAATTTAATTATCAGATAATATTAGATTTCCCTTACCCTAATTGACGAATTTATTATCAAAAATGTCATCTGTTAAAAGTCTCATTACAAATACAGAATCCTAAAAAAAAGATACTACAAGAAAATAGCCAAAATATGCATTTGTTAACTAGGAATGTTAAACAATTATCAAATGTTGCCGATTTAAAACAAGAGGTCATTACTAAATAATTTACTAGAAGTTTCATATAAAAGCTAACAATAAATATTTATTTATTGTTATCGAAATAAACATTTAAATTTAGAAGTTAGTTATTTAGTTATTTACAAAAGATTACCTTGAAAGAAACAAGTTTGTAATCACAAAAATAGGCAAATACTGCATTTGTTATTTACTTACTATATATGGATAATTATTTCTAGAATTTTTTTAATGAAATTGGAAATTATTAATAACTTTAATTAATTTTACTAAAAAAAAATATTGTCCTTAAACCATTCAAATATAGTAGGAATCAAGTGATTAATCAACCAATCCCCACGTAACAATTTGCATTCACTTATTTGTTTATAACAAATTCAATAGAATTTTTAACATTTGCTTTGCCATCAAATATCTTTTTTTGATGGTTGCTTCATGTTTTTTAGCTACTTTTAAATGAATCTAAGTATTTGTTTAAAAAACGGTACATTTCAAAATTCAAAATTTTGTTTTAAATCATTGCTGTTAAATAAAAACGTATGATATTTTTTTTTTAGGAATCAGCCGCGAAAGTTCAATGCGAAATCTGTTTGAATTCATTTTTAAATAAACGACCAAATCGGATGACAATGATTTGTTTTTTTTTTTACGAAAAAATTGTTATTTTTGTTATTTTCAAATACAATTTGTTATTAACTGTGATAATTATTAAATTTTTGCTAAACAAATTTTAAAAAGCAGTTAATCATGTAAAAAACATTTAAAGTTGCGTACTTATTTAATAAATAGTTTTGAAAATTGATAATTCAATTATTAGATAAGTATCTTGATTAAATATCATTATTAACTTGTCTGTTAAAAATTAAAAATCTAATCCATACTCAATATAAGGCATTTTATTAGGAAAGCAGTGCTTGTAATATTTGCACACTATACTAAAGTGTTTGTAAATATAAATTTTTATAACAATAATTTGAACAAAAATTATATTTTTCAAATTGCTAATTTTGTCACTATATTTTTTACATATTTTTGCTCAAAAAAGTAAACTGAAAATTTAAGGAGGTTCGGGACCTTAATATTTTAATGCGAAAAATTGAGTATGCCAAAAATCCATTAAACATGCAGCATAAGCGAACGTAAACAAAAATGGTTCTGGAAGGTTTATAATGTCCTCGTAACAACTATAAATTTTAGTTCAGCAAATTTTTTATTTCTGTTTGGGAAATTTGTTTTTCTATTTATTTATTTTTCATTAAAAAAGAAAGGGTATGTTACAAGTAGGGTACATTTTTAAAAATTGGAATTTGAGGGTGGGATGAAAATTTAAATTTTTCTACAATGGTCTATATAAATGATTTTAATAAGACTGGCAGAATATGTGTGTAAAAAGTAAACTTTTTTAGCGAAAAAAATCATCACTTAATGATAAACACATTTTTAAAAACAGTCGAAACACTTCAAGTTCAACGGACGGATGGACAACATTTGGTAATCACATACCTTATCATTATAGATATCGCAATTCAAGCTTTATAAGTTTATTAATACTTTTTTACAGGTTATTAATAGCATTATGAAGCTAGTTCCATAAAAAAATAAAATCGTTAGTCAAATAAAATGTTATGAATTCGAAAGAGCAAAAAAAAGTAAATGATTATTTTCGGGAAGTGGTCATTGATATCGTATTATCACTGGTCAGTTATACTATATCATATAAGTTTTATTACTGCATTACCTCTAATAAATAACTAAATTTTTTCTGCTCTAAAAATCTGTATGCAAAAAGAAGCTTATTGCTATAGTTTTTCATATTTTTTGTGAAATTTGATAAAGCAGAAAAAATTCTACAAAAAAAAATTCCATGAGAACAAAATCTAAATTTTTAAATGATTACCTTTTTCAAAAGCTTACTCTTCTATTTAAGAGTTTTTATATTAATAAGGACATTCAAAACTTTATTGATTTTTGTTAAATAAATAAGAGAAGAGTACTGAGTAATTATAAAATCTGCAATATAAAATGTATATAGTAACAAAATCATTGGTAAACCAATAAGAAAATTTTTCATTGATTCGTATATTGAAAGAAAGTCTTCAATTCCAATATCATTTTGTTTTTTTTTTTACGTACTGCTAACCAAACAAATGATGACTAAAATGAAGTTTAAATCAATCATGGATATATAAACACTCAGTTATGAAAACAAATTTAAATTAAAATTAAAGATGCTCCCCACCAGAGTGCCAGGAACCTTCGATCAGAAATTGAAATAGTCAAAAAACTTTATCATCAGTCTGCATTTGGTCAGATGATGGGCGCAGGGTCACAAAGTTGAAATTATTGTGATAGTTAGTCAATATAAAAAGTCTTAATGGGCCAACATTAATCATATACAAAATTGAATGGCAATGAGTGTATTCATTGTTATATTAAATCTGAAGTGGCTTGAAACCCTCGCCAAATCTGCGCTACTTCTGCGACAATGATTTTCTTTATTAATTATGATTCTAATAAGTTTAAAACCAAATTAATTGATTTTCGGGGTTAAAAATAACTCAAGGCAAACACTTTCCTTGATCTTAAGTACCCCCAAGGGCTGCCACCCACACTTTGGAAAAATATTAATTTACATTCATCCTAATTGAGAGTGTCCACTGAGTGTAGCACAATAATTGTTTCAGACAGCTAGCAGAAACAAACACAATTTTCAAATTGCCGATATTCCCATTTTGAATAGAACAATTTTTTTATGCCTAGGACAACGCAGCAGAACATTTAGATTTTCGATATTCACATTTTAATAAATTTTGGAATCGAAAAATTTTTTTAAAAAGAAAAAACTAGTTTTTCACCAAAAAATATAGACCTGAGTAAAAATTAAATATAATAATAATTGTTCTTCACGACAAGGACAACCCAGCACAACTGATAGATTTTCAAATTACGCGTTTTGAAAAACTTTTTATTTTAATGTTATTTTTAGAAAAAAAAACTAGTTTTTTACCTAAAAATACAGATCTAAATAAAGAAATGTGTAGAACAATCATTGTTTCAGACAGCTAGAAGAAACAAGCGCAGTTTTTGGATTTTTGATGTTTACATTTTGAAAAGTTTTGGATTCAATAAAATATTTTTGAAAAAAACTAGTTTTTCATCAAGATCTAAATAAAGAAATGTGTAGAACAATAGTTGTTTCAGACAGCTAGAAAAACCAGCGCAGTTTTTATATTTTTGATATTCACATTTTGAAAAATGTTGGATTCAAACAATTATTTTAAAAAGAAAAAAACTAGTTTTTCACTAAAAAATATAGATATAAATAAAAAAATATGTAGAACAATAATTGTTGCAGACAGGTCGAACAAACCAGCGCAGTTTTTAGATTTTTTTTATTCACATTTTGAAAAATGTTGGATTCAAAAAATTATTTTAAAAAGAGAAAAACTAGTTTTTCGCCAAAAAATATAGATCTAAATAAAAAAATGCGTATAATAATAATTGTTTCAGACAGCTAGAACAAACCAGCGCAGTTTTTAGATTTTTTTTATTCACATTTTGAAAAATGCTGGATTCAAAAAATTATTTAAAATAGAAAAAAAACTAGTTTTTCACCAAAAAATATAGAACAAATTTAAAAAAAAATGTGTAGAACAATAGTTTTTTCATACAGCTAGCAGAAACAAGCGCAGTTTTTAGATTTTTTTTATTCACATTTTGAAGAATGCTGGATTCAAAAAATTATTTTAAAAAGAAAAAAACTAGTTTTTCGCCAAAAAATATAGATCTAATTAAAAAAATGCGTATAATAATAATTGTTTCAGACAGCTAGAACAAACCAGCGCAGTTTTTAGATTTTTGATATTCACATTTTGAACAATGTTGGATTCAAAAAATTATTTTAAAAAGAAAAAAACTAGTTTTTCACTAAAAAATATAGATATAAATAAAAAAATATGTAGAACAATAATTGTTGCAGACAGGTCGAACAAACCAGCGCAGTTTTTAGATTTTTTTTATTCACATTTTGAAAAATGTTGGATTCAAAAAATTATTTTAAAAAGAGAAAAACTAGTTTTTCGCCAAAAAATATAGATCTAAATAAAAAAATGCGTATAATAATAATTGTTTCAGACAGCTAGAACAAACCAGCGCAGTTTTTAGATTTTTTTTATTCACATTTTGAAAAATGCTGGATTCAAAAAATTATTTAAAATAGAAAAAAAACTAGTTTTTCACCAAAAAATATAGAACAAATTTAAAAAAAAATGTGTAGAACAATAGTTTTTTCATACAGCTAGCAGAAACAAGCGCAGTTTTTAGATTTTTTTTATTCACATTTTGAAGAATGCTGGATTCAAAAAATTATTTTAAAAAGAAAAAAACTAGTTTTTCACCAAAAAATAAAGATATAAATAAAAAAAAAGTATAATAATCATTGTTTCAGACAGTTAGAATAAATCAGCGCAGTTTTTAGATTTTTGATATTCACATTTTGAAAAATCCTGGATTCAAAAAATTATTTTAAAAAGAAAAAAACTAGTTTTTCACCAAAAAATATAGATCTAAATAAAAAAAATGTGTAGAACAATAATTGTTTTAGACAGCTAGAACAAACCAGCGCAGTTTTTAGATTTTTGATATTCACATTTTGAAAAATGTTGGATTCAAAAATTTATTTTAAAAAGAAAAAAACAAGTTTTTCACCAAAAAGTATAGACCTGAGTAAAAATAAATAAAACAATAATTGTTCTTCACGCCTAGTGCAACCCAGCACAACTGATAGATTTTCAAATTTCGCGTTTTGAAAAATTTTTTATTTTAAAGTTATTTTTAGAAAAGAAACTAGTTTTTTACCTAAAAATACAGATCTAAATAAAGAAATGTGTAGAACAATAATTGTTTCAGACAGCTAGCAGAAACAAGCCCTAGTTTTAGATTTTTGAAATTCGCGTTTTTTGTATTATTATTTGCAGTGCCTCAAAAAAAGTTGTTTTGGTAAATTTCAGTTGAAATTTTGATTTTTTCGATTAAAATGTTGTTATCAATCATCAACAAAATCAATTATCAACAAAAAAAAGTAATATAATTCAGTTAATTGAATGAAAATTTATTTTTTCAATAAGTTTAACTTTTGAAAAAATGGGTGAATTTTCTATCAAAATAGAAGAATTAACATAAACAACTAAGTTTACAATTAAAAGAAGATAAACTTTCAACCAAAAATAAAAGTAACATTTTTTTATTAAAAAAAAATAATAATAAATTTCAACAAAAAAAATGCGTTTTCTTTGAGTTGAATTGAATAAAAAACACGAATTTTCGATAAAACAGATCAATCCACAACCGAAAATATAATTTCTCAAAAAAGATTTTTTTTTACCCATAAGACGAATTTCCAACCAAATAAAAAAAAAAATTGAATTTCCTAATTTTCTACCCGACACTGTGGTATTTCAAAAAAAAGAATAATACGTTTTCACCAAGTAGTTCTGTTTTTAAATAGTTTAACTTTGACAAAATACTTGAATTTACTGCCAAAATATATTATTATTTCAATTGAATTGAATGAAAATTTATTTTTTTAATAAGTTTAACTTTTAAAAAAACGGTTGAATTTTGTATAAAAATAGATGAATTGAAAAAAACAACTATGTTTACAATTGAAAGAAGATAAACTTTCAACCAAAATTAAAAGTTACATTTTTTTATTTAAAATAAATTAATTTGCAACAAAAAAAGTATTTTCTCCCATTTGAATTGAATAAAAACAAATCCACAACCAAAACGATAAAATTTTAAAAAAGAAAATTAATTTTCTACCCAAAAAACCAATTGTGAACAAAATCGGTGAATTTCACACAAAAGCAATTTTCTACAAAGCACTTAATTTATCAAATTTCTCCCAAACAATTTAATTTTCAATCCGAAAGTAAGAATTTTTAACAAAAAGCTTGATTTTCCAATATATCCTTTAAATTTTAACCAACTTGTTGAATTTTAAGTCCAAAAATTCGAAAATTTTTCCTTAACGTAGCTTATGAATGCTCCCTTACTGCAAAATGTCCGAGGAATTTTGTGTGGATTTCAAATTTTTCCACTGTGACGCAGTTTAAAAAATGTTTGTCCTTCTCGTCCTTCTCAGTTTCAAAATTCCTTCTCAGTGGTCATAGTTAAATAGATGCAATAAATTGCACCACAAACACCATTATCCCTTATTGGTAAGAACAAGCAGCCCCAAGGTCTTCTAACTAAGATAATAAAGCAAACATTTTCGTGAAACTTAGCTATCCGATCTAAATCGAAAAGGGCAACAATCCTGAAACGATTTACTGAAGGTTTCTCATTAAAATTTGCCATGCAAAATTTGGGTTCGCTCAGACTTATTCGGCGTCAGAAGACCCTCAAGGGTGGTAGGGTCTCAGGTACCGAATTTTCGACTCGCGTGAAAAGATCTGGAAATTTCCATCCTTCCCCACTACCACCTAGGTCCAAAATTCTCCACTTTTCGAAACGGGCGATGGTCAATTCCGCCCCAGTACCTGTGTACCGTCCCCCACTATGCCGCTGCCCCTCACACCGTCGAGCTGCTGCCACTGTGCTTGGTCAGCGTGGGGGCCTTTTCCAGTAGTAGTGGGGGAACGGTACACAGGTAGCTGGGGCGGAATAGTCTTCGGCCCTTCCAAACTGCCTCGAATTTTTCCAATCTTGCCTCTAATTGGACAAATTCAAAAATAAGGCGGATCCCTTTCGTTGGCTGCTGATACTGACGAGTCAGGAACTTCAAAACCATGATCCATTAGACGTCCTTTGCCAGTTTATCAGTTTATTTTCACCTCTTGGGACTGGAGGTTGTAAACTCAGGACTTGGATCAAGGATTTCGGAAATCTGTTGAGCTGATCATCTTTCCGGAACTTCTTTTTTTTTTGCTTCCATCCGTGAGTTGACTCTCAATCCTAAGATATTTTTTATACATAGTCATGCCAATCGTTTTAAATTTATGAGCCTTTTTTTATAGTAGGCTTTTTATATTGTTAAGGGAATATCCATTTTTTTTAAAGATTGTAGCTGAAACAAATAATCTTAACTATGTTTGATTACTTAAATTCTTCAACTGAAAACATTACCTTTTAGCATTTTAAATTGTTTGATACCTTTGTTGCAAAAATGAGCAATGCACTTTTCAATAATTAGACAAGTAGCAAAGGAGCATGTTTTTAAAAATTTCGAAAAAAACATTCATTTTTGTGGATCAAGAAAAATAATTTTTAGAAATAATAAACGCCTTTACAGCAAAACTTTTCATTTTTGTTTCCTTGTAAAAGGGTGTCTCCCCTATCTGGAAAACCTTGAATTTTCAAGGATTTTTTTAAAATGCGCTCAATTTTTTTTTTTTTTAAATGACCACATATAATTTAATAAGAATGATTCCACACTTGTAAAAATACGTTTATATTACTACAACTTTCATTTTTTTCTGTTTGAAATTAATTTTTTTTAAATGCGAATTTAACTATACGAACATTTGAGAAGTATTGCAGATTTCAGGTTTATGGGAAATGTAAGGTTATTTAAATACTATGTTCTATAATAATAATCAATGAAACAAAATGTATCCCGCACTTTAAAATAAAATTATAATTTGTTAAAAGGTGCAATTTTTAAAAATGATCATAACTTTGTGACGCTGGCTTCGCTATAAATAGTATTAGTTTTATAAACTTGATTATAATTTGCAAAATGTATTTTAAATATTCAAATTAATTTATAAAACTAATTAATATTTTTTTCTACTATTCCCATTAAAATTCTGGAAATGTCTTTCTTTTTTTCAAACTTTAAAAATAAAAAGGGTTTAAACTTATTTTAATATTTAAACTGAAGTTCAGATTACTGTCTAATCTATTACGCATTTCTTCAAAATAATAATAATAATAAATCAAACATTTAAGCGCCCAAAAGTTACTTGTAAATTGAACAAAATATATTAAAAATTAAATTAAAACTGATTCAAGTTGTAACTTTTAAAGTAAAAATAATTCATTCTTAACTAGATACAATGTATAATTGAATAAGAATGATTACTTGTAAAAATGGATTTATACTACTATAAATTTCGTTTTCTTTGTTTGAAATCAACTTTTTTAACTACAAAATTATTTTTTTTTACCGTAAAGCTATATTTTTTATTGGAAAAATCATCTTTTTAGTTGAAGATTCTTCATTTTAGTTAAAAATTCACCACTGTGTAAAATGGAATTAAAAAATAATAATGTGTTAGGTTGATAATAGATTTTTTTCGAAATTAACGTATTTTGTTGAAAATCCATATTTTTGGTAGCAATTAATGGTTTTGTTTGACATTTTTTTAATATTGCAGTTCAAAGTTCATTCATTCATTTGGTTAAAATTGTTGTGTTTTTTTTTTTTGCTAAAAAATTAATTGGTTGATTGAAACTTTATCTATTTTATCTTTGGTTGCAAACTGGTCTTTTTTAATTGAAAATTTGTAATTTTTGGTAGATAATAATCTTATGAGCATTTTTTGAAATTTAAATAAAAAGGGTTTAACTTATTCTAATGTTTAAGCTAAAATTCAAATTACTGGGTAAACTATTACAGATGCATTAAAAATAATAATAATACATTAAAGTCTGAAATAAAGCTCAAAATTTAATTTTCTACCCAAAAAGAAAATTCTTCAACAAAAAGATGAAGAAAAAAAATATATTAATTTCAACCAAAAATTATATACATAAATTCATAGTTTACAAAAAAAAAAATTTCAACCTAAAATTTTTTTTTAAATTACTTTTTACAAACAGTGAAGAAATTTTGAGTAAAATTATGGATCTGAAATAGATTAATTACATTTTCAACTGAAAGGAATGATTTTCAACTGAAATTATCAAATTCTACGGGGTAACTACCCTGTCTGGAAAACCTGGTATGGTCAGGGAATTTTTTTTATTCAGGTAATTTTTTTGAGAGCGCGCTAATTTTTTTTAAGGTGCAATGTATAGTTGAATAAGAATGATTATTTACTTGTAAAAATGGATGTATTTTACTATGAAATTTAACTTTTTTTTCGTAAAGCTATATTTTTTAGTGAAAAATTTCATAATTATCTTCTTTGTCAAAAATTATTAAATTCAATTGAAAATGATTCATTCCGATTAAAAATTTAACTATTTTAGTTTAAAATTCGTTATTTTAGTTTAAAATTCACCACTGTTTATTTTGTTGAAAATTCATATTTTTAGTAGCAATTAATGGTTTTAGTTGACATTTTTTAAATATTCCAGTTCGAGATTCATTCATTTGGTTAAATATTATTTTTTTTCTTG